>OZ005651.1:200655619-200887214 GCA_963930645.1 Salticus scenicus | reverse complement strand
CAGTGCATAAACATGTATAAAAATGGAAGGTAAAGTTTTAAAGTTTTTAAACAAACATATTTCTCGAAGTTTCCTAAAAACTGGCAGTTTTAGTTTTTCGGAGCCCTTCAAATTATCAGCCCATAAGAACATTTTAGCTTTTCTTTATTTATCTTTCCGCCCATACTTTTTTTATTCGTTAAACAAATGAAGAAATGATAAAATATTGAATATATTACCTTGGTATTTCCCGCTTCCTTGCGAAACATACATTCAATAGATTAAATTTTTCAAAATCTTTAATGATTTCCTGTTACTGTAATAAAGATTTCTCCTTTATAGACATCTTGCACACAGGCACAAAGAAGGTTGTAATAAAATCCCTTAATCAAATTTGTTGTTCAACAGATGACCACGTTGTGCTCGTCGTTTTAGCCTTTCGGAGATTTTCATTTTTTTTTTTTTAATCGCATAAATATACAGGATGTCCCAGAATTACGCTGACAAGCTTTAAGCGGATATGCGGTAGTGCATAATAAATCAGATGCATAGGAACCTACATTTGCAAATGTCCTCTTAACCTTTAAAAACTAGTTGTTTTGGGGTATTTTTTAACAGATGGAGGCGTGCTTTTAAATTTTGAATTTTTAACAAACCTTTTTTTCGGTCAAATGGTTATATAAAAATATATACATAATAACGATGGTGTTTCTAAACAATGTATAAACACTAATTGTATTGATACAAATATTGGACATGATTTTGTGAAATGATGAATCGTACAAGTTTTTAAATTTTAAAATGTAGGCAGAGTTACAAACAAACAAAAAATTAGACTACACAGGAGTAGTCGATAATACTAGCACATAATGTTAAATGTTATAAACAAAACAATGCACCCACTCTTCTAAGAGTTAATATGATGTTTGTGGCTATGGTTGCTATTCCTCATCTTTTCAACTGTTATCTACATCCGCTTAAAATTTGTCGCTTTAAGTTTGTACTGCCCAAGTTAGTTAAGTAAAACCCAAAACACCTGGTTCTTAAAGAGTTATGATGACATTTGTGGACATGAATCATTATGATGTGCCCTATCTCTTCTTAAAGTTTGCCGCTGTAATTTTGGGACACCTTGTTTAAATTAAATCGCATAAATATATTTGTTTCACAAATCACATAAATATTATATCCGTTGGTGACTTTCCAGAAGTGTAGAACATTATAGAAAGTCATCAACGGAGGGCATTCCATCCCATAGCTAGGTCTCAAGAGTAGACAAACGGCCATAACCTTTTGAGCCATAAGCTAAGTATGCTCATTTAATATCGACAACCACCAGAAATTACAATTAAAGTTAGAAGAAAAAATAGTGAATTTCTACACTGAGTTTTAAAAATATTGTTAAAAAATTCTGGGATGAGAATAACAACTAGGTGGTATAAAGTAAATGGGAGATTTTATTGCCGTGCTTCAGAGAGTTAAATCTAACTCACGAGACTCAACATGACACATGATTCATTACGAGAGGCATGCCTGCTCTCGCAGACATTTTTCTACAAACAGGTGATAAGCCCAGAAGGTGAAAGTAGGAAGTGAGGATTCTTGGGTTGAAGTTGTCACTCTATCGCCAGAAAATTCATGATTCAACCGGACTCAAACCCTAAACCTGAAAATGGAAGGCCATAGCACTAGCCATTCACCCATTAGATTATGAGCAAAAACAACAAATCAGGCAGCATTCTAATTAGTATTCCATAAAATTGTTAATATCTGCTTTTTTTTTTTTTTTTTTTTTTTTTTTTTTTTTTTTTCACACAGTTCTTTTTTTTTAGAGTCTTCTTTTTTTTATATTATCGGAATTAAATTGGGAGAAAATTACTCTAAAAATAAAGTGGTGTCGACAAAAGGTCGGCTACTAATATTTTTTTGGAATATTACTTAGAATATTGGCAATTATGGAGTAAAGATGGAGAAATGACTTTTCCCCAGGGAATGATCATGTTTGTTTACCACGGGTTTGGGTATGGGTTGTTACTCTAAGGTCATTTTTTTGCACATTAAGGTTCCTTACACCAGGATCTTCGTAAGTTGAATACAAACCACTACATGAACATCTATGACTGAACCTTAATTCAAAACCTACACTTGGCAACACTGGCTAATCATTCGGCCGTTACATGGGATCTTTAGCACGAAAAATTTATTGTTAGTCATTAAGCTTGTTTTATATTAAGATATCACAAAAATCTCTGAAATTATTTAGTTGGACGCAGAAATCACTCAAAATGGAAAAAAAAAAAAAAAAAAAAAAAAAAAGAGTGACCTTATAAATGGTTACAGTTTTCAAGAACTGATCACAGTGTTGCCGGACTTGGGGACTTTTTTATTCAATAGATACAAATAATTTCGTGAAGTGTATTTGATATGCATAATAAACGATTAATTTTCGAAGTAATTAAGAAACGGTTACAATTAAAATTTAGTGGTGGATATTGAATTAAAAAGTCCCCAAACATAGGCTCCTAAGCTAGATGCCTTCCTCGTGGCTCGGAAACTTGTCTGTAGACAGCGCCACCTGTTACAGATTACGCGACTTTTTTTTATTCAACAGCCACCAAAAATTTTTAAAAGTGGGATTTTATATATTAGGGGGACCGGAAAATAATGTCGTTTTGAATTAAAATACTGACATCGGAAATTTATCCTGGATAAAATTTAACCGTTTGAATGCTGAAGCACTTTCTAAAACCTTTCACTAAACTGCTATCGCTGTTTTCGACCTTAATAAAAGTTTTTCCGGTGTGAATATTTAGTTTTGTAAAAAATTGGAAACCCACTCATGCCAGCTGGAAAACTACTCCGCGCAGTAAAATAAATAAATAAATAAATAAATAAAAAATCTAAGTAAGCAGCAATCGAAATGTTATATATAAATGTGTATTTTTATAGATAAATCATTTACCCTCGACAGCTCTTTCTACAGAAATAAAATATGAAATTTTCTAATGATCTATAAAAACTCACCTAATTAATGAAAGCCACGCCTTGCTGTAGCGTATGTAAAAGGCCAATTTAAGTATCATTAAAGGATTAATAAAAACAAAAAACGTGTTTTAACATTAATAATTGTTCACACACAATGTTTTACGAAAATTTAAGAGCAGTGAAAAAATCCAATTTTAATATAGTTCTCAAAATATGCAATTCAGTGTAGTGAAGAGGTTTGTAATTTGATAAGATTTTATCGATACTCCGCCCATTCTTATTTTTTTCCAACTTATTTCACAAAAACAAAGTTATATATATTTTTAAAATGATGAAATCAGCATCGTAATACTTAATGCGTTGAAAATCACGTCAGATATTTCTTTCTCGAAAGAACTACATTTAATTGATAAAACTATTGACGTCGTCTTCTGGTGATATCTTCTGAGCATTAAATATATATATATATATATATATATTATGAAATAAAACACAATCACTCATACAATTATCAGTAAATTTATTAATTCCGTCTGTGTTTACAAATAAATAATGCAAAGAACTTTAGAAAATAAATAAACAAATATATATATTACTTCTTGTAAAAGAAAATGTAAAAGAAAAATAATGAAAAGATAATGTTCAACAATTGTGTTTTCCTGCACAAAGACCATGTAGCCCTTTCTTACAGTGAGCGCAGATGAGGTTGGTACGCTTTATTCCACTCTGCTTGTTACTGCAGACCACACATTGACGTAAATTTCGTCCAGGTAATTTTTCTAAGGCGAATTTTTTGTTCGAAAGAGATGTTTGTGTTAATTCGCTATTTCTGGAAACTATCCATTCTTTTTCAATATCTTCAATTATTTGAGATGTAAACTGAAGCCTACTAATATTTTTCTCTGTACTATTCGATGTATATAAAATGTAGGCGTTCAATACCATTCTTCCAAATATATTAAAAGCAACCTTTTTCCAATATTTGAGGGTCCTTCTCTCATCCAAGTACACATATAACATTTTATCTGATTCGTCCACTCCTCCCATGAATTTATTGTAGTCTTGGATCATGCTTGGTTTTTCTTTTTCGTATTCGAAAATTCCTCTCTTCTTTTTGATGGTCACGTTCTTGGTATCTGAATTTGATGAAATTAGTATCACAGGATGTGGTTTCGATTTCTTGTCCTTGAAAGAACACATCAAAACATTTTCACATGCAAAATATTTAGCTTCTCCTACATTTACTTTCTTAGCTTCTAGAGGAACTTCTTTTCTATTTCGTCGTATAGTTCCAGTTATGTATGTATTTTTTCTCAATAGTGCTTTGGCCAAACGTAAGCTTGTGTAAAAATTATCCGTAAACAAATGGTAGCTTTTGTTTAAATAATTTCCCTCTGATAACAATTTTTGAACTACTGTAAATCCAAGACCATATTTTTTAATCAAAGCTTTATCTTCTGCATTTTTGGCGCCTTTGTAGCAGAAAAATCCCAAGCAATACTTTGTAATGGAGTCGCACAACATCCAAAATTTGATTCCCCACTTCCGGTGCTTTTTATTTGGGAGATACTGTTTTATTGACGACTGGCAGTGAATACCAACTAACGACTCATCAATAGATAATTGATGGTGTAGTACATAGTGCTGGTGAAATGCAGAATTCGCATGTTTGACAAGAGTATCAAACCTGCCACATGGGTCATATTCTGGATGGCCTGGTTCAGCTAATTGTCTGTTGTCGACCAAATGAAAAAAACTTCAAGATCAATAGGAACCTATCTCTGGAAAACATTTTCCCAAACCATGGTATCTGCCTAGAATCCTTTTTCCAATAACTGTCAACTGTTGGTCTTCTTGTTATACCCATCTGCAGTAACACAGCAATGAATGCTTTGACTTCATGAAGTGTTATTGGAGTCCACATTTTTGCACGAGAAATTTCCGATAAAATTCGTGAATTGAAAAATTGGGAAGCATACCTGTTTGTTTCTTTTGCGATAGTTTCGAGCAGTGATGTAGTAAAAAATAAGTTGAAATAGGCTATAGATTTCGCATCTGAAGAAGGTACGTGTCTAGGTCCAGGTATTTCAAAAAAGACATTTGTTGCTTTAGAAAATGATTTTGTTGGGGAAATAACGGTAAAAGTAAGCTCTTTTGCATCCGAAGAAGAAGAAGAAGATTCACTCATTGTTCGTAATCTTTTCTTTCGATGTATTATGACTCTTTCTTTATCACTATCTTCGCTGTTTATATCCGCTGTCACAAGCTCTTCCGTTTCCAATTTTGAAGAAGATGAAGAATCACACAGTATCCGAAATTTTTTTCTCCGATGCATTATGACGCATTCGTCGTCACTTTCTTCATTATTTGCTTCCAATATCACATCGTTCTTCGTATCATTATGAGTCGAATCATCGTCCAAAATACTGTCGCGACGCAACATGGCCAACTGTTTCACGTTATCGAGAAGTTTCGATCAACTGATTGATTTTGCTTAAGTAAAAAAATTAAATTAAAATTCCGGTGATATCTGAATTTTACCTCTCGCAGCGCGATAGCGCTGCTTAGCAGTTTTCGAGAATTAACATAGCAGCGCTATCGCGCTGCTTAGCAGTTTAACGGTTAAGATATTATTAGGTAACTTATAAGATGGTTATTTGTAAAGTACCATGTAAACACTGTTAAACAAAAATTTCCGGTTTCATTTTATTAATTCAAAACGACATTATTTTCCGGTCCCCCTAATACACAAAAGGCGAATAGAATCGAAGAAACGTTGATTATATATATATATCATACATCACTTCTTAAAATTATTGGTGACAGTTGAATAAAAATGTTGCGCAATCTCTACCAGGTGGCGCTGTCTACCGCTTGAACTGTTGCCAAGATTCCGGGACACGCGGAAGGCATATAGTTTAGGAGGCTATGCCACAAATATAGCAACACTGCCTGACCATATATTCGACAAATCATAACCAGAGGTGCCAAGTTATTACAAATTGTCCGTAATCTTAATACCGGAAATTTTTTAATGTATTCTTTTGTAATAATTATCTGCAATTTAATAGGACAAGTTTTACTTTTTCTTTATTGTGATGTGAAATTGATTTTTTGTTAGTAGTAACTTGGCCCTTCTGCATTGGATAGGAACTCTGTGTTAGAGAGTTCCTATCCAATGAGCCATTACTTTCGAAAAGTGATCTTATATGCGTAGTGACATTATATTCGGGTGGCCTTATGTCGAGGTCCAACTGTATTAATAAAATCAAATGATTTATTAATAATTTTACTTTTTAATAATTAAAAAACTTTATAATAAACACACGATAGTTATAATTTTGATTCTCTATAGTTTATAATTAAAGTATTTATTTGTAAATATACCTCAATGAAAAACCATCTAAAAACAAATGTTTCCAAATGATATAATCTTCTTTTTATCATTTAAGTTCATTTTCTTAGATAAAGCAGATTTCATATGAAAAATAAATGTTAAATTAAATTTTTTGACTTTAGAAGTGTTCAACTGTCTTCTAAATAAATGAATAAGTTTGGAAAAACAAGTTAAAACGAAGAATAATTAAATAGTTAATATTTCCAACATTTTTTCATGTATTATTTTCTAAGAATTTGTATTTAAATGATTTAATGAACAGTACGTTAATTTAGAAAAAAAGACTTATTTAATCATTAGTTCTTTTTTGGTTTATGAGTATTTAATGTTACCAGATAAGGTTTGGTTTTTTAAAAGATTTTTTTTAATATGGTATTAAAAATTTCTTTCAAATTAATTACTTGACATTTTAAACTAAATATTAATTTAAAAAATAAAAAAGGAATTATTTCGTTAATTATATATTTTTTTAAAAGCTCGTCAAAAATTATTTTAAAACTAATTTATATGAAAAAAGAGAGTTATAGGTTAGTATTTAAAGTAAAATAATAATAATAATAATAATAATAATAATAATTTTACGTATCTCTATATAAGTTACACTTTATGAGAGATAAATAATAAAATAGTTAACTTGGTTAAATGATTAAACGTCTACGGCTAGAATTACCTTACCTCTTTTTTCCAAAAATCATTTTCACATTATTAATAACAGAAATTTGTTAAAAAAATTTGTAAATGATATTTAGAAAAATACTAGTGGTTGTGAATGCATAAATAATGTAATTTAAATAAACTGTAGATTTGAACTTCAAAAAATAAAATAAAATATAAAATATTAGAATAAAAAAAGTTAGTTCATAATATTAAAAAAAAAAAAAAAAAAAAAAAAAAAAGTTTTATATCCTATATTTTTAAGTAACTGCATAAGAAAATTTTAAAAGTTTAGATTGACTTATAAATTAATGTTCTGTAAGTGAGAATGTTCTATTGATTCAACAAACACCGGAAATTCGTCTTGCTTAACATATATGCAATTCTTAAAAAGGTATTTGGTAAGTACCTTCTTAGAAGTTATATAAACGTTGTCCAGGATAAATTTCCGGTGTCAATTGTTTAATTCAATACCTTAAAATTTTTTTGTCAATTTAATGATTAGAATTGCATTAATGCCGGACACATTGTTATCACTATTTTTAAAAGTTTATTTTTACCTAATATCAAATGAAAATTCCTCGTTAAAATAAGGAGATTTTTTTTTAAACAAAGGTGTCTATTTGGCGATGTCTATGTTCAATTCTTATACACATTCATTATTATTATTGTTATTATTATTATTATAAAAATAATTTCTTAATGAAAGGACGGATTGTCTATTATAAATTATTTAAAATTTATTGTTAAGAAGTTGTGACGTTATCGGTAATAGACAGGCTCTGAGTGTAATAATAATAATAATAATAATAATAAATGATATTTTTTACATGTGGTAACAAGACTCCCATAGTCATTATTTTTCTCTACCCCTAATTTCGGTAAGAAATTTTTGCTATAAAATAAACCTTTAAATTTAAAAACCAGGTTGTTGTTCCAAAGCTGTGGCGTAAAAATCCTTAGGAAAAGCAGGCTCGCGGAAACCTTGATGAATGAAATTTTATCACGGTAATTTAAAATTCAAACTTTTAAACTATTTTGAATTCTAAATTTTCCTTTGAAATTTGATTCATAACGATAAAAGTATATTAATATATATATACATATATATAAAAAGGCTAATGTCTTCTGTTTTGCTTTTGAAAATTTCATGTTAAAAAAATGTCTGCATTCAGGCATCTTTCGGTGTTTGTATTACAGTGTTTATACAATATCGTATAATATAAGTTATTTAATAATTTTTAATTTCTGATATCTGTGGAGTTGCTTTTTTCTGTGAACATAAAGCAATTATTTTTTCTTGGAGAAATCCAATTTTAAGAAAGAGGCGATTTATTTTAAGAATTAAGGTTGTATTCACCATTCACTTCAACTTCTAGTTGAATGCTGATAAGTGTCTAGGGACAGGTGACACTTTCCAACAACATTTGAAGTTCTGCTTTTGTCATGTAGTGACAAAAATTTGGAATGCTGTGAGATTTGTTGTACTCAACTAAAAAGTGGGAAGTAAAAAAAAAAAAAAAAAAATCTCATATTTGAAATCTAGTAATTGAATTATTTAGAAACTATGTTTGTTCGAAACCTTAAAAATTTATGTTTAACTTTTTAATTTATTATTTATATTGAAAGAATTTATTTATGCTAGAGGTTATCATTTTTTATGTTCACTTCATAAGAAAAAATACATTTAAAAAGAAATAAAAAATTAAATGATTATTCATTACTTATTTCATAATATTTACTGTTATTTAACGTAAAATGTAACAGTTACTTAATATTCTTAGTTTAAACTATTTTATTATTATTATATAATTATGTAAAGCTTTAAAACAATATTATGTATCCTTTATTATAGTAATATTTAATATTACTTATTTATAATTCTTTTAAAATATTTTTTATATAATGTATTAAATATTCAATAACGTTTTAAAAATGAGTCTTGTTTTTACAGTTGTGGTATTTTATATATTTTTTATGTAAATCAAGAACCAAATACTACTAGAAATATAGAAAAAAATATGTTATTATTTTTATTTTGATAACAAGTACTAATTAGCATTTAATCTGAAATATTATTGAGAAAATGTGTCTGTAAACAGAAAAGGTATAAATTAAATTGAAAATGCATTACTGTTATTTTCATAGTTAGATTACCTTTTTCGCACGTAATTTGGACCGAACATAATTAGATCATCATGTAATCAGGAAGTTGCAGCGTATACTTAACCCTAAGCATTGCTGTTAATCTATGAAAAGGTACTAGAAATTGCTATAAATTTGAGTCATTTCACTGTAGTTATTTTTGAAGGAATTAACATCACTTTCTAATGATCTGAGATATAATCATTAATGGACTGATGATCAAACTCCATCGCTTTAATTAGCTTTCATTAGAACTCAGTGAAATCCCTGGTATAGTTTAGCAATAGAATTTTTTTTTATTTTAAAATATGAATTAGGTTCTACTCTTCTCAAACGACCAGTGAAAATTACTAATATGTCTTACGATTCACGGCTTATTAAGGAAAACATATGAAGAAAAGTGGAATAAATTTAAAGATAACGTAAAATAGAGTGATATCTTGAAAGACTAAAATTTATTTCTATCTAAAATAATTTTTGAGAAATAGTTATTCATTTGTAACGTATTAGCACTTAAGGAGAGAAAGAAAATTTGTTATGTGTAATTATATTTAATAAATGTGTATAATTGGTCATTTACTTAAGAGCAAAAGTCATTAAAATACCTAAGTTTCATTTAGAAGTGATTACTTTTAATGAAACATTTTTAGTGAATTGGAAAATGCCAAATACTTACATAGATAAATTAAAGTCCGAATACTTTGTCACAAATGTTTTCAACAATAGATTTGTCTCATTTGCATAGCTTCAGAATTGACAAATTTTATAATTTATTCCGGAGCATTGTTAACCCCGCCCTTTTTCCATACTAGTAATTTTAGTAATTTTGAAGAATGATCTTCTTTAATTACATGTTTGCGAGAGAAATATTCTATAAAAAATCTGGTACGAAATGTAGGTGGGGCTAAAAATACTCCGGAATTAATTATAAAAGTTGGCAACTCTGTAGCTGGTACCTATTTAGATTTTTCGAAATTACCTTTATAATTAAACTGTTTTATAAACTTTTGTAACATTTTTTTATTCACTATTATACAAGGTGTTACGTTTATTCAGTAATAATGTCATCATAAAATCGTCTCAGATGGAAGCTATGGATTTGGGACAGAAATTCCGCCTTAACATCAGGTAAATTTGTTATTAAAAAAGGAAGACAAGTTTCATCGCGTGTAAATCATGTTCTTATGTCCATATCACACGAGAGATTTTCGCGAAATATTTCCCAACACAACTAGTGTTGTCAGACTTTGTGATTTTTTTTTTTATTCAACAGGCACCAATAATTTTGAGAAGTGACATTTGACATACAATATAGACGATTCTTTGATTCGATTCATCGATTATATATATCAAATATTACTCCTCAAAATTATTGGTGGCAATTGAATAAAAAAGTCGCAAAGCCTGGTAACACCGAACACAGACATCAGCGCATGGAGAAGATACAAAGTCAGCGGGTCCTCGACTATGAAAGTTCATCATGTTGCGTTGAGAAAAAATTTTGTTAAAATATCTCGAATGATACGGCCATTAGAAATCCCTATTTTCAAATAATAATTCACTTTTTAATAAAGTGCGGAATTTCTGTCATAAAAAGGATTTAAAAAAGTATTGGTAAGAAAATACAAGCAGCAGCGTGTCCCGTCATTAATTACTGTATTTTCGTGTGTTTGATTCGCAGAATAATTAAAATTTTTATATAAAATCATATTTGCACTGAAAATTTTAATAACACATTCAAAAGTACATTTCTATTATTCTCTGTTCCTTAAATGAATAACTATGCTTGTAAATTGGTATACAGTTGATTTATTTGATTTGCTGATTATTGGCAGGGAAAAACGGTAGACTCTGAATGTTTTAAAAGGAAAGTTAAAAAAATTAATATTAAAATAAACTGGCTTAATTTTATGTGCAATATAGAAGATTAATTATATTGATGACAAGGAAATCATGAATTACAGATTTTAGTTTAAGATTAAACGTGATTTTTTTTCACATGCGAAATGAATAATTTTTACGATAGCAAAATTCGTATAAAAATCATTAACTTTTCCTATAACTGATTTTTCGAGAGTAACCTTAGAAGTGGAAATCAGGCACAGACTTAAATAGTAACTTTTCCTATAAGAAAAAAAAAATAATTAGAAAAGATTACTATCATAAATAGTTGTGCCAAAGCTGTATATAAAACTACATAAATATGCATGCTTCCGGTTTTCGATGTACTTACACATTTTGAGCAGTGTTGCCAGATCTGGCGGATTTTTATTCAATAATCACCAATAACTTTTGATTGTAACATTTGCCTAATAACTTCGAATATTGATAATAGTTTATTATGTATATCAAATATCGCTTCTCAAAATTATTGGTGACTACTGAATAAAAAATCCGCCAGAAACACTGCTCGCAGAGTTCCTACCATTTTACGTTCATTTTATTATATTTTCACCAGAAATTTAAAACAAAACTTTTTAACATTAACATTTTAGCATTACAACAGTCACAAAGTTACCAACCGAATCCGCAGGACTGTTACCACCAATCTTTATTTAGAGTATTATTCTTCCTAATTCATCGTAAATACATTTGACGAGAACTACCTAAATATTAAGGGGTAGTAGTCTCCGCCCATTTTTCAGGACAGTCTCAGGGATGAGAAATTTTCAAATTTATTGTCACCACTATTTTTATACATTAAAAATCTACCCTGTACGATCATGGCACATTACTCTAAGTATATCAGAACTATTTCTGCATGAAATTAGTGGTGGCAAGAAAGGCTGAAATTTCTTATCTTGGAGAGTGTCCTGAAAAAAAGGCGGAGAGTACGACCCTTGATTAAGTAGTGTGGAAAAAGAGCGGTACCAACAACCTTCTGGATTAAGTTGGCAACTCTACAGTCAAAACTGTTTAAGGAAAATTCCGTATTGACGGTACTGATGGCAATATAATAAAATAAAGGTAAAATTTTAGGAATGCTGCGAGGCCTAATACAAGGAGAGCAACGCAATCGATTTCGTTTAGGCTGTATCAAGTTCAGAAATCGCTTTAACACTTTCGCGACCGCTGATGTAGATTCACGTCATTTTAAAATCTGTAACTCCACCAGTGGGTGTTTCTTTCGCAATTTGTATGATTTATTTCTTAAGCATATAACCAATATTCTTATTTTTATAATGAAACATACTATGGATAAAATATTCACTTTAACTTTGTGTAAAAATATCTTACTTTCTTGCGCATAGCACCCATATAGTTGCCAGTACTTTTTTTAAATTTATTCCGGAATGTTGCTATTACCCGCCCTTTTTTCACACAGTTTTTTTTTGTAAAATAATTTTCTTCAATATAAAATAACCATTAAATGTGAAGGAAATTACTTTACAAAGAATACTGTATGAAAAAAAGGAAGGGTATTGACAACTTTCCGAAACGAATTAAAAAAGTTGGCAGCTATGACAATCCTAATGTCAGATAAATCAGTTTTACATCAAAATTTTTTTATTAACAGATAAACCTATATGCAGAGATACCAACAAATTATTTTATTCCGGAGTATTTTTAGACCCACCTTTATTTCGCACCACTTTATTTATGGATTTTTTTTTTTCCAATATGCAACTATGATAAGATACCGTAATTTCTGGTGTATAGTCCGCAGGTTAGATAATTCAGTTCTGCACCAGAAATTTTATTAGAGAGATAAATTTATGTTTGTTCGAACTGTTTCTACGATGAAATAAAGGTTTTTCTTTTAAATAAAACTTCTGGTGGAGGAATGACACCTCTTACTTGGGGACTATAAGCGAGAAATTACGGAACAAAAAAGTTACTCTTAAAAAATAAGTGGTATGGAATAAAGGCGGAGCTAAAAATTCTCCGGAATAAATTAAAATATTGACATCTATGCTATATGTCTTCGAGATTCATTTACTTAAATTTACATTATATTTCATTAGAAACGTTTTCCATTGTTCACAAGTTTTATATATTGGGTTGGCAACTAAGTAATTGCGGATTTCACTCATAGATGGCGTCAGTTGAATTTTTAGGTTTGCAGACGTAGTACAAATGTAAAACACATTTTGTTATTTGATAGTTGGCAATTCAGCTGTCAATCAGTAAAAAAAGTTTTTTGATCGGTTGCGTAGTTTTCGTTTGGCGTTCGTTGAAAAATGGAAAATCAAAAGGAACATTTTCGTCATATTTTGCTTTTTTATTTCCGCAAAGGGAAAAACGCATCGCAAGCTCATAAAAAGTTATGTGATGTTTGTGGTGACGAAGCCTTAAAAGAACGGCAGTGTCAAAATTGGTTTGTCAAATTTCGTTCTGGTGATTTTTCACTCAAAGATGAAAAACGCTCTGGTCGTCCAGTTGAAGTTGATGACGCCCTAATCAAAGCAATAATCGATTCGGATCGTCACAGTACAACACGTGGGATTGCAGAGAAGCTTCATGTATCACCATACATGCATTGAAAATCACTTAAAACAACTTGGCTATGTTTAAAAACTCGATACATGGGTTCCTCACGAACTGAAAGAAACGCATTTAACGCAACGCATTAACAGCTGCGATTTGCTAAAGAAACGTAATGAAAATGATCCATTTTTAAAACGACTGATAACTGGCGATGAAAAATGGGTTGTTTACAACAATATCAAGCGGAAAAGATCGTGGAGCAGGCCAGTTGAACCAACTTAAACAACATCAAAAGCTGATATTCATCAAAAGAAGGTTTTGTTATCAGTTTGGTGGGATTACAAAGGAATTGTCTACTTTGAACTCTTAGCACCCAACCGAACGATCAATTCTGATGTCTGCATTGAACAACTAACGAAATTAAACAATGCAGTTGAAGAAAAGCGGCCTGAATTGACAAATCGAAAAGGTGTTGTATTCCATCATGACAATGCAAGGCCACACACATCTTTGGTCACTCGGCAAAAATTATTGGAGCTTGGTTGGGATGTTTTGCCACATCCACCATATAGTCCTGACCTTGCACCAACTGATTACTTTTTGTTTCAATCTTTACAAAACTCCTTGAATGGTAAAAATTTCAATAATGATGATGATGTCAAATCGTAACCGATTCAGTTTTTTGCTAATAAAAACCAGAAGTTTTATGAACGTGCGATTATGATGCTGCCTGAAAGATGGCAAAAGGTCATTGATCAAAATGGGCAATACATTACAGAATAAAGTTATTTAGTTCCATGAAAAAATTGTCTTTGATTTTCTAAAAAAAATCCGCAATTACTTAGTTGCCAACCCAATATTTATTTTCCAGAGCATTTTTAGCTCCGCCTTCTTTTCGTGCGAGAAATTTTGTAGAATATTTCTCGCATATTTGACAACGATTAAGTAGGAAGAAAATCATTCTTCAAAATTAGCGGTATGAAAGGCTGCGGCTCTAGCAACTCACCGTAATAAATTATGAAAATTGACAACTTTGGATTTCTAGTCTAATACGAACCTGTGAATTATAAGAAAGGAAAATAAGCTATCATTTTTGAAAAAAAAAATATTATTTTATAATAACATAAATATTATACACTTTCTAATTTTGCATTTGCCCCAAAACATACTTTTTTAGCTTGATCTTTATATTTAAAAGTTTAACGCTAGGTTAATTCTGAAAAATATCTTAGTAAAACTTTTGAAGAAAGCATTGTCTCTATTTAAGAAAAAATATTTTAAGGAAAGTGGAATCATTAGCACTTTACTAAACAGTAACTAACAAATCTTCTAGTAAAAGGAGCATTAATGAGCTTCCCTTGTGCCTTATTATTTGCTGTTTCCTTTACTATAGTTTTTTAGTTTCTGTTGCAATTGTACTTTAATCTCATTAAAAGGAAAATATATCTTTTTATTCCTTCTCGAAAATGCTTTATTTCCATGGATTTTATTTTGCTTTTTTACTGGAATATCAAATTTCTTTTACTTTTTATTCAGCATCTGCATTTCTGAAGAATAAGTAATGTGACCCTATTCTGCCATAAAAAAATTTAAACTCAGAGTAATGCATAAATATTTTTTTTTATTAAAATAGTTATAACTTAAAAATTTTCATGTCTTGTTATATATGGATTATATTAAATTTTCTTGAGCATATGTTGAAATAAACTGTATATAAATCCCAAACTTATGTAGTTTTTGTTCTTTGTAAAATTTTCTAGGCAAAATCTTTTAACTACGAAGATTCTTGCTTAGTTTTATTATTTTCTACTTTTTCTTATGGTACAAAAAAGTTTTATAATAAATGTGTTTCAATAAATTTTAATCTTAATCTCACATATAAAGTTACAGTGCGATACTTGAAAGAAAGACTGTAACTGAGGGCTTGAAATAATTAGCAGAATTTGAAGTAAAATCTTGAATGTGTAAGAGCATTTTTAACAGCTATACAGACGGTAGACACCGTTTCATGCAATTTATGTAGAAAGTTTCAAACTTTTATTCGTTAATTATATGAATATATATATTTATATACATATATATATATATATATACGTATATATTATACGGAGCTGCTACACACGATTTTGTTTTATTCTTTTCGTAACACTATCTTCAAAAGATAAAATTTATAATATATTTACGCAGGTAAATCTGCAGTTTGCCTGCAACAGTTTATAATAAATTTTATATTATGGAAATTCTGGTATGAAAATAATAAAAAAAAGCCACCTGTGGTAGCTCTGTATATGTATATGTATAGGGGAGCGTGGGGCGGGTTGTAATAGTTTTTGGAAAATTAAGTATATTTTGATATGTATTTACGTTTTCCTGTTTATAATTGCTGTTTTCCATAACATGCATATTCATCTATCATATTCATAAAAAAAAAAAAAAAAAAAAAAAAAAAGAAAAAAACTTTCGTTAATTTTGCTAATTTTAGCACAAAAAATATTTTTTCAAAATCATTTGTCCCGGGTTTGGCGCAAATTGTAACACACGTGGGGCAAATTATAATGGATACAAAGGGGTTCCTAACAATAAAAACGACAATATTTAAAAAAGTTTTTTGTCATCAATCATTTATTAATTTAATAAAAAAGGCAATTAATAACTAATAATAAATTACAATCTTCTTGGTATAGTAACAATGAATTATATCAAATGGAATATAGTAAAATAAAGAGACAATTAAAGATAAAATCAACATATAAGTCAATCTTAGTCAAAGTTTAAATTAATTCAAGCAAATGATATTTTGTTCCCTCTCATGCATTTAATGTGTGCACACATTTTGCACATTAAGCATTATACCCATTTTTATGCCACAGAGAGCGTTTAGCAGAGCGCGAATTCTCCGCCCTTTCGTCAGGACACTCTCATTGATGAGAAGTTTCTGCTTTTTTTTTCTACCACTATTTTTATGCAATATTCTCTAATTCGTGATTAAATCGTGATTCTATTTCGTGGTTAAATAATCACGGTACTATAATATAAAAACACAGAAAATATTTCTGTATAAAAACAGTAATGGCAAAGAAGCCAAAATTTTTTCATTTTTGAAAGTTTCCTGAAAATGGGCGGAGACTTCGAGCTCTGGCTGTAGGCATCTCCATAAACCACTCATCTAACATGTTACAACTTACCCCAAAATTTTGTTTCAACTTGCCCCATCGTATGATTTCGGAATTTTTTTTATTTATAAAAATATATAACAATTTATACAAAAAGTTAAACATGCATTTTATAACTCAACAGACAGACTAAATACATAGCTATAAACATTTCGTTAAAGTATAAATTAACATACCTTTAATCAAAATTTACGAAATATTTTTTTCCACTAACGAGCTAAAATGAAGCACGTGTACAGAACCTCTCATTAACCATTTTTGTGGAGCACCGAATTATGAGCATTGTGCTTGCATCATAAAGCGTGTCGTAAGGATTATGTTTATAAAAATATTTAATCACAAATGTTACAAATTATTTCGTAAATTGCGTGTTACCACTTACCCCTGTGACAACTAGCCCCACGATCCCCTATATAAATATGTATACATACATATTACATATATGTAAGTGAAGAATTTTATAACGATATAAAAATTTAGCCATTAGTAGATGCATGATGATACCAACAACACACACATAAAAGTTATTGTATTTCAATGTAAATGTTAGCACATATATTTTTTTTATAATTCATTTACAAAATCAATTAATAGATAAATGCATTTTAAATTACTTACGCTAATATTAGCATTTAGAACCAAAACACTAAGACCAACAAGGTGTGATTTTTTATGCGAAATTAAAAAATGTTATCAAATGTAAACCAATAATTTTATTAAAATAATAATAATAATAATAATAATTGGAAATGTGAATGAGAATATGAAATGCACAAAAATATAAGTATTCCCTCTTCGGGAAAAATGTACTTCTACGAGCAGAGCGATCGCAAGATTTAAAAAAACTGTATAGCTAATTCAAGGAAAAAAGAAAGTTCGTGTTCCCATTTTGCGACAAAACCCAAATAAAAAAGGAGTGAATTATAAATTTCAACAATCCTTTACAAAAATCAACAATGAATCAAGATATATATATATATATATATATATATATAATATTTATCCACATGTCATGCGGACTCCAACCTATAATAAGTTGCGAAGAGAACTATTCTAATGAGAAACTAGTTGGCATAGGTGGACTCTGCTGAGTTCCCCATCATATTTATGTTCTCAGAAATTTCTAGTGCGAGACATATTATAATCATGTTAAAAGAAATGAATTTGACCAAAGCTTGATACAGTGACAGAATGAAATCCCCGCCTAATAGGCTATCCACCGTTCACTTCGATATATTTATCTTATCCTAATCTATTGATTTATTTTATCAGGGGTCAATTCCGTTGTTTAGTTTTCATGCTACTATTTCCAATGCAATAATCCTCAAAATTCATATTTATATGAAAAATTTACAATTTCGCTATGTTGATAAAATCTTAAATTACGAATAATTTACGAAATTCTCCTATTAGAATATTTGTATTCAGCCATGTTCAAACAAATATCATAAATGTAATTTTGAAGTTGTCTAATGTATTTACGATAATCAAAATGGAAGTTTATGCTCAATTTTGCCTTATTCTGACATGTTAAGTAAATCGTAAATTCCAAATAACTTACGAATTTTTTACACTGGAAAAATCATAGTCTATGATATTCATGCAAGTATCCTAAATAATATTTCGAAATTGGTTTCACGTCTTTACGGTGAAAATATTCCTCAAGATTGACGTTTATGTGAAATTTTGCTCTGTTGTACCATGTTAAGAAATTCGTAAATTTCCAATAATTTACGAAATTTTTATATTGGAAAATTCTTAGTCATTAATATTCATTCCAGTGTCCTAAATAATATTTCAAAAGTAGTCTGACATCTTTACGATGAAAATATCTCTCAAAATTGACGTTTATGTGAAATTTTTCCCTATACTGCCATGTTAAGAAATTCGTAAATTTCCAATAACTTGCGAAATTTTCAAAGTAGCACATTTATAGTTACTGATGTTCATTCCGGCATCAAAACGGATATTTTAAAACTGGTCTGACATTTTTAGAGTAAAAAGTTTACATTTAATGCACGTTTAAGTGAATTTTTGTCCTATTCTCCCATGTTAAGAAAATCGTAAATTTCTAATAACTTACGAAGTTTTTAAAATCGAATGTTGCAAATGAAAAGGGTTCTTGCCAGTGTCGAAAGTAATATTTTAAAACTGATCTGACCTCTCTGCGACAATTTGTTCTTGAGATATCGTGTACACAGACTAACAAACTAACGAACTAACGGACTAACGGACTAACAGACACCCTACAGACAGACACCATACAAATTTTGTCATTTTCGGATTCCTCACATCTGAAAACGTGTAGAAAAGTCAAAAAACCGAGGTCGAAAATTTTCACGATTACCTAAGTTCCCCATACCTATAGTATGAAGGGGAACTAAAAATAATATCGAGACCAATCCCGATTAATCTATAAAGGTTATACAAATGAGCAATTACATTAATAATTAAATTCACTATTTTAATGCATTTTTAATTTAATAATTCTTAAATCTTCAAAACTTTCAAGAATTGGAGTTTAATTACATCTTTCAGTTACACATTGTTTACGTTTAAATTTCTGCGTAATAAATGTGTGCTTACGCCATCTGGCGTGTAAAAAGATGAACGTTACAATTCAAATCAAGTTGTGATAAAACAATATTATTGCCGAAACGTCAGTGGAGGCCCTCTATTGAGACTCAAAACGGTTTTGGGCTGTGTCTGTGTGTCTTTCTGTCTGTTTGTCTGTCGCGCGATAGCGGCCGCAAAAATAGCGCTATTGACTTGAAATTTGGTACACATGTTCATGAGCCCCACGAAATCAACTGTATAGTTTTTGGTATGTATTCCATTTGTAGTTCGTATACAGAGACACGCCAAATTTTTTTTTATCATTACGGCCGATGGGAGAAATTTGTATGTATCGCGATAGCGGCCACAAAAATCACGCTATTGACTTGCAATTTGGTACACATGTTCATGTGCCCCACGACACCAGCTGTATTGTTTTAGGTGTGTATTCCATTTTTAGTTCGTGTACAGGGACGCGCCAAAGATTCTCTATCATTACGGCCTATGGGAAGAATCTGTATGTACCGCGATAGCCACCGCAAAAATCAAGCTATTGACTTCCAATTTTTGCCGAAACGAGAATGGAGGCCCTCTGTTGAGACTCAAAAGGATTTTGGGTTCCGTCTGTCCGTCTGTCTGTCTGTCGTGCGATAGCGGCCGCAAAAATCACGCTATTGACTTGAGATTTCACACATGTTCATTATCCCCACGAAAATGGCTGTATAATTTTGGGTGTACATTCCATTTGCAGTTCGTATACAGGGACACGCCAAAGGTATTTTCGTAATTACGGCCTCTGGGAGAAATTTGTATCTATCGCGATAGCGGCCACAAGAATCACGCTATTGACTTGCAATTTGGTACACATGTTCATGTGCCCTACGAAATCAGGTGTTTAGTTTTGGGTGTGTATTCCATTTGTAATTCGTGTACATGGACACGCCAAAGTTTTGCTTATCATTACGGCCTATAGGAGGAATTTGTATGTACCGCGATAGCGGCCACAAAAATCACGCAATTGACTTGTAATTTGGTACAAATGTTCATGAGCCCAACGGAATCGGCTGTATAGTTTTAGGTGTGTATTCCATTTGTAGTTCGTGTACAGGGACACGCCAAAATTTTCTATCATTACGGCCTATGGGAAGATTCTGTATGAACCGCGAAAGCCACAGGAAAAATCAAGCTATTGACTTCCAATTTTTGCCGAAACGTGAATGGAGGCCCTCTGTTGAGACGCAAAAGGATTTTTGGTTCCGTCTATCCGTCTGTCTGTTTGTCTGTCGTGCAATAGCGGCCGCAAAACACACGCTATTGACTTGAAATTTTGTACACATGTTCACGATCCCCATGAAATTAGCTGTATAGTTTTGGTTGTTCATTCCATTTGTAGTTTGTGTACAGGGAGACGCCAAAGATTTTTTTATCATTACGGCCTATGGGACGATATTGTATGTACCGCGATAGCAGCCCCCAGAATAACGCTATTGACTTGCAATTTGATACACACATTCATGAGCCCAACGGAATTAACTGAATAGTGTTAGGCGTGTATTCCATTTGTCGTTCGTGTACAGGGACACGTCAAGGTTTTTCTTATCTTTACGGCCTATGGGAAGAATTTGTATGTACCGCAATAGCGGCCGCAAAAATCCTTCGATTGACTTGCAAATTGGCGCACACGTTCCAGCTTTGCATATAAATAAACTGTGTACAAGGACACGCCAAAATTCTTAACATTACAGCGTATGGGGTGAATTTCGTTTAAACGCATTTTAATATCATTACATTGCAATGAAGAAAATGAAACTAGCGTACGTGAGTACGATGCTTAAACTTATGTTGTTTGAAGAAAATATGTGCTCTTAAGCTTTCTAATTATTGTACAGGATCTTACAAAAGTGTTCTGACAATGTCACGTAGTCATCCAAAAGATGTTACATTTGGAACAATTATTAATTTTAAACGAAAAATAAGCTGAATAGTTTTTACTGGTGTATGCAATGTTTATGGTTCGTTTATAAAGACACACGAAAGAATTTCGTAACATTAGAGCCTGTGGACATATTTTTAATTTAAGCGCGCGTTTATGCTGAATTGAACTTAATAAAGTTAACATATATTATAAAGATGCTTAAAATCATGTTTACTCTTAAAAAAGGTTATGTATAGACTGAATAATTTATGGGACCACACAAAATAATTCCGAGTATGTACTGTAATCATCCAAATGATGTTAAATTAGTTTGAAAATTAATGAGTTATAATTAGTAATTAGGTTTAATCTTATTATTGGCCTTTATAATGACTGTGGCTACTTTTCCGGGATACATAAAGGAATTTCGTACTATTACGGTCTATAGTCGGTATTTCTTAAAAGTGTATTTTAACATGGTTACATCCCCATCAAATATAATGAAATTTTATTAGAATTTTAAAAGCATGTTTTCCTGTTGAAAATTGTGGGCAGAGAATTGATAATTAGTTTAAAGGTTACGCAAAATATTTTCGATATGCTATGTAATTTTTTTTGTATGAAATTTGATAGTTATGAAATTTGGTATTTATGAATTTCAGGGAAATAATACAAGACCGTCGTTTATTAAGAATGCATATTGTTTGGTACTTGGGGGTTCGTAAGTTGTCCGAGAATGAAAGGCGAAACTTGCAAAAATTCAGTGATTTATTCACAGAAAGTTCCAAAAAAATACAGGTCTATAAACCAAGTATCAGCTTCAATTCAACCAGTAAACATAGCTTAAACAACAGCCGTTAACAGCAAAACAACATTACAAACTGTTTATCAATAACACATAAACAAGTCTCATTCAAAGCGGCTCAAAGCAAAGCAAGCATTTGACGAAACTGACACAGATCTGAGATTGGCCGCCTTGGCTAAAAAAATGCTTTTTTTATACTATTCCATCGAACACAGACTGTTCTGGAAAATTCTCGTATCTCATCAGAGAGTATCTCGTATCTCATCAATGAGATTAGAGCTTCCATATTTGGTATATCCCTAATAAGGATTTTCTCGCCAAAGTTGCCAAAAAAATCGCCAAGGAGGGAAACAGTCGCCAAATTTGGCGCCAAATCCATTTCTTTCCCTATTGGAGCTTTTTAATGCGTTTTTAAAGGAAAATTAGGCTATTTTAACGCTAAAACGACTAGAAATGCACCAAATTAGCATTTTATCGACTTTCTAAGCCTCTTTGAAAGAATTTATACAAAAATAAATGCAATTATTTATAATTCCGTAACACTTTATATGATATACAAATAGGTATAGACAGAGAGATACAGCAGGGGGTTGAGGGGGGCTGCCGCCCCCCTCAGGAATGTATCTGATTATGGTAATAAGTCGATCGAATCAATATATACTATTATATAGTAAGGAATAAATAAAAAGGACCTATTGAATAATGTCTGATGCAAACAGGACGTTGAGGCTCCTGATCTGCAGATCCACTAGTCATATATATATATGTGTGTGTGTGTGTGTATGAAGAACTAAAGAAGACTAATAAGTTAAATGCAGATTTGACAAATCTCAGGATATTTCAATTCTAATATATTTTTTATAGAAATATCAGCTTTATATTTTAGTGAAAATTCTGTAAATGATAAAGCCGAAGATAACTTTTGTGGAATAGTCGTATGAATTAATTCGAAAGGTTGGCCCTTCTCTAAATGACTGATGCAAGCTCGATGCTTTTTTTTTTTTTTTTTAATATACGTATATCTACTTTATATTTTATTTTTAAAACTAAATTTCATAAGATTTAAATTATTTTTACTTAGCACCTACAATGATGACTAAAAATCATTTACTTAACTCTGAATATATAACATAGCAATATTTCAATTTCCACAGTTACTTTTTTCAGTTATTATATTTGACGAAAACTTATTATTGTCAAGTAATTACTATTTTATATTTAAAAAAGTATAATTAAGTAAATAACACATATCGTTAGTGTTATTAATGAAAGTCTTATTAAAATCGGACAAAATATAAAAATTATTTTTAACAATTATTTTTGTTTAATAATAATAATAATAATAATAATAATAATAAAACCTCGCTAAAATAAAACTATAATTATTTTACTATAATATTGGTACCTATTTCGCAGTGTGTAAATTCGATTTTTAGACACAAATGATCTTTTTGAAAAGTTATTTTCTAATTAAAACATAGAATTTTTATCAAAAGTAAGCCAAAATAATATTTTTAACCCTTTGAGTACTGAATTATTTGAAGATTTTTATGCCCATGGGACGGATTTATTTAATTTGTCGCTATATAGATTAACCGTTAGACTGCTAAGCAGCGCGATAGCGCTGCAGTGTTCAGTCTCGAAAACTGCGAAGCAGCGCTATCGCGCTGCGAAAGGTACAATTCAGATATCACCGGAATTTTAATTTAATTTTTTTACGTAAATAAATTCAACCATTCAGAACCAAAACACAGTTGGTAAACATTATCTTTTCATTATTCTCTTTTACAAGAAGTAAATATATATATATATATATACCGAGCTGCTACCCTAATCTGGCAAATTGTTAGTACCGCCCATTTTTCTACACCTCTTAAATAGAGTAATTTTCTTCAAGTATATTTACGATGATTACGAAAACAAATACTCTAAAAATTAAATGGTGTAGAAAAATGAGCTGCTACCCTAATCTGGCAAATTGTTAGTACCGCCCATTTTTCTACACCTCTTAAATAGAGTAATTTTCTTCAAGTATATTTACGATGATTACGAAAACAAATACTCTAAAAATTAAGTGGTGTAGAAAAAAAAAAAAAAATATATATATATATATATATATATATTGTTGTTGTTTATTTATTTTATAAAGTTCTTTTCTTTCATTATTTATTTGTAAAACATAAAAAGAATTAATAAATTAACTGACAATTGTATGATTATGTTATATATATATATATATATATATATATTTAAAGCTCAAAAAATATTACCAGAAAACAACGTCAATACTCTAATCACTGAAATCAATTAAATGTATTTTTTTCGAAAGAGAACTATCTAACATGATTTTTGAAGCATACAATATTAGGACGCTCGTTTCATCATTTTTAAAATATATATAATTATATTTGTGAAATAAGTTGGAAAAAAATAAGAATGGGCGGAGCCTCGATAAAATTTTATCAAAATACCCCTTTCACTACGCTGAATTGCATATTTGCAAAACAAAATTGGATTTTTTTAGCTGATCAAAATTTTCGTAAAACATGGTGTGTGAACAATTATTAATGGTAAAACACGTTTTTTGTTTTTAGTCATTCTTTAATGATACTTAAATTGGCCTTTTACAAACGCTACAGTAAGGCGTGGTTTTCATTAATTAGGTGTGTTTTTATAGATCATTAGAAAATTTCATATTTTATTTTTGTAGAAAGAGCTATCGAGGGTAAATAATTTAGGCATACAAATACACATTTATACATTTCCTTTCACTTTCTGCTTACTTGGATTTTTAAAATTTTTTACCTGAAGGCGTGGTTTTCCAGTTGGCATAATCGGGTTTCGAATTATTTACAAAATTAAAATTAAATATTCACACCGGAAAAACTTTAATTGAGGCCTGAAATAGCGATAGCAATTTAACCCTTTGCGGCGCAAGACAATTTGAAATATTTAAATTATACTGCCACCGGAATTCATGAACTAAATTAAACTAAAAGAAATTTTAAATTTTAGGGTTTAAAAAATAAGCCTTTTCTGATATGTTATAAACGTGAGTTTTTGCTAAAAAATTTCCGGGATGAATTTTTTCAGCTGGATCTTAAATTTTGCGTCCTCGCAGCGAGGACACCGCGCGTTAAGGGGTTAAGGATGTATTTCAGAAAATGCTTTAGCAGTAAAACGGTTAATATGTAAAAGTAATACATTTTATTTCGAATATAGTTATATTGGTGATATAAATATCTTTTTGAAACAGCATTTTAGTTACAAAATATAAATAAATATATATAAATGAAACAAAACAGAAATATTTATATAGATCAAGAACCAACTTAAAGTCTAATAATTTTATACCGTGTGGTATTTGTCAAAACATGTCGGTAAATGCAAAGGTAATCTTTAACCACATTTCTTTCGATCATGGAAGCCTCTGCGCAAGTGCGGATTGAACGAGTCCAGTGTTAAAATAGGGGTGACTGAGAGAAAACAAGCGATAAGGGAACACCGAATAACTGGATGTTTGCCAAATAACTATGTCTCGGGCAATTTTGCATCCCTCCAAACTTTTGGACTCCACCTCACTGCTAGTCGTAGGAAACGTGGTCGCACTATACCTGGCATTGTTTACATTGCCAAGTGGTTTCTTTTCTTATTTATTTTTATAACATACGCGACACCATTTTGTAAGGTGTTTCTTTAATTCTGTTGCCGGAATAATCCCCGAAAAATGTGCCCAATTTTTCGCTTGCAAACGATGTGGCTCGTCGATACTTATAGGACGCCCACGTATATAATAATTTGGCAGGACCACTTTCGCCAATAATTTTTCAGCGATCTCTAAA
This sequence comes from Salticus scenicus, assembly GCA_963930645.1. Lineage (NCBI taxonomy): Eukaryota > Metazoa > Arthropoda > Arachnida > Araneae > Salticidae > Salticus > Salticus scenicus. Next base: position 200,861,335 of record OZ005651.1, on the reverse strand, counting down.
CGAAATTGGACAATGCTTGTTTTGATTTAACAATTGACTTTACTATGTAGAACATGTGAATTGAAAATAGCCATGTCTATTGTATAAAACGCCATTTTTTTGTAACCTTTCATGCATTTTCTCATTACAGGAAAGCACGCTTGCAATTTAACCTGTTTATCAACGCCTCCCATACTTGTATTATATTCTATTACACTTGATAGTTTAATAATTTTGTCAAAATTTTAATAATTCTTTTTTCGCTTCCCTGTATCAACTAAATCAACATTCGAATGTTTTGTGCTAAGCATGTATACATCTTTCTTACCTTTTCATCTTAGTGCTAACAAACCGTCGGAGGATAACATTTTGGCCTCTCCTTTTTTTAGTTTGAAGGAAGCAAGCTCTTTGGCATGTGTTTTCTGTTCCTTCGGGCAGTTGCAGTTCCAACTACATTTGTATCTTTTTCTAGTAATTTTAAATATAATTGTGGAGACGAATACCAATTGTCCATGTATAGTGTGTAGCTTTTTTCAAAATTGGTTGCGCCGCTTCTAGAACAACGCTCTTAGATACCGGTATATCAGTCTCCGACCACTGGCAGTGGTGCCGCAAACATCAACGCCTGCTTCGTAAATTCAGATGACGAGTCAGACTCGTCCACCGTAGCTTCGCCCAAGTAAGAAGATGACGAGTCTCACTCGTGAAATGTACCCAAAGGGTTAAGGGGACTGAAACATAAAATACCTTCAACATTTCGATTTTTCAATTAGTGGCTTAAATAATAGTACAGATTCTGCAGATTACAAATATATATAACTTTTCCACTTCTTGTATTTAAACAAAACTTACTGATGGACAGTGTATACCTGGTCGAAGACGCCTTACGGATTTAGAAATTAACAAAATTCAAAATTACTATGGATTGGCTATTCGAAGAAATCTTAAAAGTTCTGTAAATGATATGATAAAATTAATTTGGGCTATAGTGTAACCACGTTTCCTACGCCTAGAAATGAGGACGAGTCGAAAATCTTGTAGGGTTACGAAGTTGACCAACAGGTTTGAATTTAGTAAGCATCCAGTCATTCAGTATTCCCTTATCGCCTCTCAACAAAAAACTGCTCTCCCCTATTTTACTAGCGGACTCGTTGAATCCGCACTTGCGCAGAGGCTTCCATGGTCGCAAAAAATGTAGTTAAAGAGCATGTATTTCCATATATGTTGAACAGATCAACATCGCCTCTGCCCTGCAGGAAAAGAGAGTTACCGTTTGCGCTCGAAGCCTTTTTCGTTTGGGTACACCAGCAACGCGAAACTATTCTCCAGATATTTGGGGATCCGCATATAAACCTTCATAATTTTTCTGGTACTCATGGAATAATTTTTCGTACTAGAAAATGCTTCTTAAAAGGGCGTGGCTTGAGAGCAGAATTAGAATTGTGTAAGAGATCTATTAAAAAATATAGAAGTACAGCAGGGTTCGTAGTTTCCGCTTTTTAGATAGTTTAGCTAAATCTAATCTAGCTTAATATAAGATCTGGCTGTCCTTATGTTATGCTGGCCGTGTAATAAAAGGCTAGCATAATGCACCTTTTACGAAGGCTGCGCCTTCTTTTTTGTCAGTGGCCTCTTTTATGTCGAACACTTTGTATTTTCCAAATGTGCGGGCCTGAAGTGAGATGGAAAATTAACCTTTTGCATTCGAATCTTCTTTTAGTAACCGTAATGTGCTACCCGACAATAGTTTTAATAAAAAATGCAAAATATGAAGCATAAGAATTTTTAATATAAACATTTTATTTCTATATTTGCTGTATATTTACATATTACAAGCATTATATATGAATACTGTGATTTATAATTTTCCACCGTGTAATATTTTGTAAAGCATTCTTGGCCATTTACCAATGACCAAAGCAAGCAACCCCCAAAGGCACTTAATAAAAAGTGTGGGTGGTGGGTCTTTCTTAACGAAGTATGCGCCTGTTATAGCACTTTTAGTTGTAGAACATTATTGGTGGATATAAGATATATAGTAACTTAATTGGTCATGGCGCCTCTCGAGTGCCGTTCAAGATGAAGTAATGAATCCAGAGCCTGATTAAGGGGGAAGCACACATTATCTCCGCTCTCACCGGAATATTTTTACAATTATTTTTTACTTCATGTCATAGAAATTCCAAGCTTTGACGAGGAAATATTTTTTATAAAAAATGAACGGTGTAAAACAATCCAATTTACTCACCGTTATTAGACACCAGAATTCTTCTAAAATAATTTTTAATGAGACTTTTCTGTTTATTATAGGAGGAAAGTATTTGTTTAAAAATAAAGGTGTAAGTATAAATAATGTGTGCTTCCCACTTAATCAGGCTCTGAATGAATCGGATGTCACCTGAGAGGCGACGTTCGAGTGCAAACGGTTAATAAAGCTAAAGAAAATGACGCAGATTTTTCTCATAGCCATTCCTTACCAGAATCTGATCTAACAGCAATTAAACCTGTATTCAGAAGTCTTACTGAAAAGAAGATTTTGGGAAAATGTTTACATGGGTTTACACAAAATCCTTATGAGAGCTTTAAGAGCAGAATCTGGGAAAGAGTACCCAAAACAAAATTTGTGAACATAAACACATTAAAAATAGGGGTAAGGGATGCAGCCATTTGTTTTAATAGCAGAACTAATGTATTAAAGGCCATGGACATTGGTACCAGGAGCAAATTTATAAGCATCCCATCGCAAAACTGATAAATTTTCCAGAGAAGCCCGAATGAAAAACAATAATAATAATAATAGATACAAAAAAAAAAAAAAAAAAAGAGAATGAAAGAAAGAAAAGAAATAAGAGAAAAAAATGTTACGACAAAATGACTATGGGACGGGAGTGTTCTAATTATACATAAATATTTAAACTTGAATGGTTTGAAAGTGGTTCTTTGCATTTTTCTCAATATCTTATTTTCTGCATATTGGTACGCTTTGTGAAAAATCTGTTGAAAGTAGTTCTCTGCAATTTTAGAGGAAAAATAGAATAAGTGTCTTTGCATATAGTAAACCTATTTTTTTTTTATGTATAAACCTTGTGATATTTTTTTAAACAGCGAATATATGTGTTAAAAAATGCATATTTCTAATAAGTAAAAATTGCCCTTTTTTTTTTTAAAAAGTATTTAAAAAAAAAGAACAACAAAACATAAAATAGGTTCAGTACATAAACAGAAGTATTTTCTCTCACCATACATGATTTCAAAGATAAGATTTCACTGTGTGACACGATATCCATACACATAAAATTGATAGCTATTATGGATAGTTATTAGTTACAGTATGTCGGCAGTGCATATCTTATGTTTCTATCACGTCTCTTTTTTGAGGTATAGGCCATTATTCAAACAGTAAATCTGAATTTTAATAAACAAAAGGGTGGGACTGTGTCTTCAATGAGGCGGAGTTTTCACACCACAACAAGAGAATAGCTACCTTGCAATAAACGTACCAAAAAAATGGGACGTGTTAGAAAAATATGCGTATATGTTCCTATTCATCGATAAGTATGGATGAATAAATAGGCAAATATGGAATGGGTAATTATTTTTTTTTTCTAACACAGTGTAATATTATAAGAGTAGCCGTTTCAATTTTTGTATATATATTGTAAAAAATAAGAAAATGAATATATCTGAACCAAATTTACTATAGAAAATGTTGATTAGACAGGAGTTTAATAAAATGGAGAATTACTACCGGAAAAGCCATAGGACGTAAAAGAAATCTACAGTCCTTTAAAACTGTAGCTCCAAAGTAGGCCGGATTACAAATGTAAATGTTTGTAGTGGGCGTGTACTACAGATAAAACAAATGAAAGCAATAGAAAAAAAAATAAGTTACACATTTTGCATATTTTGTGCATAATATTTGTTTTCAACGTTTTATATAGCGTTATCATGTTAGAAAATATAATAATAAGAGTGTTTGCTACCAGTTTTTGTTTAATAACTTTAATAAAATTAAAATATGTACATATTGCAGGACTGCCAACCATCTCATTAATAAGCGTAGACTTGTTAACGCCCCTTGAAAATACGCCCCTTTTCCCACACCACTTTATATTTAGAGCAATTCTCTCCAAATAGTGTTACGATTAAATAAGAATGAAATTACTCTTAAAAATTACTGGTGTACAAAAAAAGGCGGTGACTAAAAGTACTACGCTTCATAATGAGATGGTTGGCAAGCATGATATTGAGAGTTCAATATTTCAGTTTTTTAATCGTACATAAAAGATGGTACGTGTTAGAGAAAAAAATACTTATATATACTTATTCAGCGATGCGTGTAAGTGAATAAACAAGAAAAATTGAAGAATGTACCTAAAATTTACCTTTTTTTTTTTTAACACAGTGTTTTCATTAGTTTTTTAGAAAAGTGTGCCAAAGTAAAAAAGCCTTTAAGAGTAAAATATGTATGTCTACAGGGCTATTTAAAAAAAATATATTAAAAAAAACAAACTGTAATGCATAAAAATAAATAATTTACATCAAACATTTCTTAAACTTCTTGTTAATATCTCATACAAAATTAATATTGATACATGCATAATTAGAAAAGGTATGGGCTATTAAAGCAACAACCTAAATTTCGTAGTTCTCGACTGTCGCAAACATCTCAGTCCCCTTAAAAAATGATGCTGTTAGCGTGCTTCAGTCGTAATTAGGCTTCGATTTGAAGTACAGTGAAGAAATTTTAGGATTTGTTCTCTAAACCTTAGATTTGTCTGTATCGAATAAGTTCCTTTAGAAATGTTGAATATTAGGAAAACAGTTATAATTTGGTACTGCCAGTGTTGAATTAAAAGTTAAAAGGACTAATATATTACAAAGATTTGATGTGAAAATGTTAATTTTTTTTACGAAATTATCCAACGTTGCACTCCAATTATCTTGCACTCCAGTGTACTTTTGCCATAGCTGAGAAAGACGCTGCGTGAAATAATGTATATCAAATCGAGGTTCATTTATAAATTTGTTTCTTTCTTCATAACTAACTAGAACTAATTGGTAAGACCAGAGCCTGATTAAGGGGGAAGCACACATTATTTATACTTACACCGTTATTTTTTAACAAATACTTTCCTCCTATAATAAACAGAAAATTCTCATTAAAAATTATTTTAAAAGAATTCTGGTGTCTAATAACGGTGAGTAAATTGGATTGTTTTACACCGTTCATTTTTTATAAAAAATATTTCCTCGTCAAAGCGTGGAATTTCTATGACATGAAGTAAAAAATAATTGTAAGAATATTCGGTGAGAGCGGAGATAATGTGTGCTTCCCCCTTAATCAGGCTCGGGGTAAGACATAGTGGGAACTTGAACAGCGATTACTTGCGCAGATCAGCGCACCCAGTCCCTATAAATTTACACAAATTTTTAATAACTCATTATTAAAATTTCTATGACGTTTTAATTTCCTGGTTTCAGTTGAAAATAATTATTCACATACATTTTTCAAGAAAACAATCTTCCTAAATTCGTTTGCTTATAGATAGCAAAAAATTTATTTCGAGAATTTTTTTATTAAAAAGTTATCAAATGTAAACAGAATTTTATCATTAAAAATATAAAATGACTAACATTTAGAATAAAAACAAGAAATGAGAAAAAATGAGAACAACCATGAGATTATAAATGCATTTTAACTTTGTTTGTACTAAAATAAAATAAAATATCACATTTTAAACTAATTTTTTTCATCTTAAAAAAAATTACAAAACTAAACGCAAATTTGATAAAGATTTAATGATTCAAACTACGCAACAAGCTTCTGAAAAAGAAATGCATCTTGTAACTTCAGCGATTATAACAATCATACACATTTCGATATTTCCAATGACAATCTCACATTCAGTGTTGCCGGATCTGGCGGACTTTTATTCAATAATCACCAATAAATTTTAATTGTAACGTTAATCAAACTTCGAAGATTAATCGTCCATTATGTATATCAAATATCACTTTTTAAATTATTGGTGATTATTGAATAAAAAATTCACCAGATCTGGCAACACTGCTCACATGATCTTATTTTCAAAATCAGTTTTGTCGAATAACAAATTTAAGATTGCTATGCCCCCCGCCCTTTTATACTGAATTTTCCACCACTATATATATATAACAATTTTTTCCATAGTTAATCACTGAAACGTATCGTAAAAGATTATAAGTATATTAGTGGAAGAGTTAGTATAAAATTATAGACCGTAGGAATTGTGAATAAAAAAAATAAAATGAAGCCTTATATTCAGAAATAGGCAAAAAGAAAAATAAAATATGAAAATATCATCTTTTCTGGCATGTAAGTTTATGCGTTTCAGAGAATGATTTTAATAACTCTTCGTGTTATGTGTTGCTTATTTACGCTTCGTGTCAGAAACGTATATTTTATTTTGCTGCGCAACTATATCTTATCCATGTTTTGAAACATAACAAAGCTTTAAAGAATTTCATGAGCAGCTATAGCTTTTGCTTTTTAATTCCATTATTATTAACTTATTTAAATCAATGTTTCTTATATATATTTAAGCAAAATAATTAATATACCCTGATGAAGGCTCTCATGTGTTTTGGGATTAATTTTTCATCTGGCTTTAATTATTTTGCTTATTTATTATAGTTTTATATTTCCTTTTGCTGTATTTGCGCATTGGTTTATAAAAACACTGTTCTAGTTCTATATATTTAATAATTCAAGTTTTACTCCATCCTATATTTAAATTTTATCTTATATATATATATATGTATATATATATATATATAAGGAAGTACAAATTCATCCATGTTATTAGAATAGATGCAATAATGTCTCAAGTCATTTCAACTGGAAACATTTATTATCATAGTAATAAGGCTCGGGTTTTCCCTCGTAGAGAGGGGCCAGTATATTACTTTAAGCAATTACATGATAACAGTCTTATTCAGAACAACAATATTTAGAAATTATTACATAATCTTCTTTAGCAGGACTAAAACGAAAAAAGGCAATATTTTAAGGATGCAAGCACTTTTATATGATGGAAAAAGGAGAAGAAGCGAGGAACTTTTTTCCCCACTGACGTAATGTCACATGATCAAAAAGGGTGTAACTTACAAGGAAACATTCAAAAGGTGTCGTCTTCAAAAAATATATGTGATTCTACTCTTCATAAAACACCAGAAAGTGAAAAAAATATCGGCTGAAATGAAACCACAAAAAAAAAAAAAAAAAAAAAATCAAATTAAGCATATTTGGCGATTTTACACTGTTAGGCGATTGATTTTGAGTACTTGGCAGAGAAGCAAAACACGGTTCTGTTCGTACACGGCAATCTCCGTGCTAGCGAACTTATCGCCTAACAGCGCTAAATCACCAAAAATGCTTAATTTTGATAATTTTTTGTGGTCGCTGTAATTAATTTCAGCCGATAATTTTTTCACTTTCTGGTGTTTTATGAAAAGTAGAATCACATATATTTTTTTCAATATTTTTTGAAGATGACACCTTTTGAATGTTTCCTTGTTAGTGCTTTTTAATTCTTCTATTTGTCTCTTCCCTTTCAGACAGGCCGTTGACCAAGTCTAAAAGGATATTTTTGGTTTGAAGGGAAAAAGACAATTTGAAAGAAATACGTTAGAATAATAATAATAATAAAAAGCTTAATTTTCCTAACGGTTATTTTTAATAAAGCGGAAATGAAAGTCTCGATTTGCAAAGAACAAATCTGGATCATTATTAAAGACTATACTATTTATTACAAAAAAACTAATCAGAGGATTTTTATATTGCATATCTATATAATATTATATTATATATATTATATAATATATATTATAAATTTACTTAAAAATTTCATTGTTTAATTGTACATACATTTAAATCTCTGATATTATTTATATATAATGTTATACAGCAAAACTTGTATTAGAAGTTTATTTATTTTCATTCTTTTTGATTTTACGTCATATAAATGCGCTTTACGTCAGAAATTTTACTGAACATATTTAATTCGCAATTGCGAACTTTTGCATTTTTTGGCTACCAGAAAAATTTAATAAAATTTTCATTTTATTTAATCAGTGAAAAGTGATACAAATTTGTATGGAACACATTCTCTTAAATTTTTCCGGTATTGAAAAATGTAAAAGTTGCCAATTGTGTTAATTATATTTGTATTAGGCACTATAACAAAATATTTTATGAATACATTTTCTGTTTTTAAAACAAATGTATTTGATTTGCGGATTATACCATAGCTGCCAATATTTTAATGTATTCCGACGCATTTTTAACTCTGCCTTTATTTCGTACCCCTTTATTTTTAGAATTTTTTTCTCCAATACATAACTATAAGAAAATAAGAAACATTTCCTAAAAAAAAAAAAAAAGAAAAACAGTGGTATGGAATAAAGGCGGAGCTAAAAGTGCTACGGAATAAATTAAAATATTGCCAACTATGCTTATACGTCGTAAATTGCAGTAGTTTATGTCAACAAAGTTTTAATATGCTACGAGTATTTAATAAATAAATAATAATAATAATAATAAAATACATAAAACGATATGTTACATAAAATATAAAGCTTAAACAGCAGCAATTACTAAAAAGCCTTCCGAAAATTCTTCTTGCTTAGATTGTACTACATGCTCTTTAATTTATAGCTAATATAAAAGAAAAATTCGCTTAGTAGGTTGCTAAGATAACGTAAAATAGGCTGATAAAACTGAAATAAAAGAGATTTGTTATATTTTCTGAAATAGTGTGTTTTTCATGCTTTAAAGGAGATATCTTTAGAAAAGGATTTATTGGTATGAGAGAATGAACACTTCACAAAATATAATACGATTTTCTACTTTTTGTTAGGCAAAAGATATTAATACAATCGTAATAAGCGTATTTGAAATCCGAAAAGTACTTTATTCGAAACATTTCAGCTATTCATATTCAAATTACATCATTATTTCTTTCTGGATTCAAATAAATTTGCAAGTAGTTATGTTTTCTTTAAAAATTGCCAATTTGTTACATTATTTCAAGCGTGTGAAATGATGTAATGGCATAAGACAAAACATTGAAATGATTAGGGTTATAGATTTACTTAACTTTTCTTGTAAATCATTGAATAAATTTAATGTCGTAATAATTAATATTTATATGTATAAAATTTGACAATAACATTCATCTTATATATAGTTATTTGAAACGAGTGCGAGGCTAACTATCTAATTATTGATAACTATGCGTAATATTAAAAAATATATATATATTCTTAAGTAACGTTATATCAGTACTAAATTTTTATCTGCTGAGTAGATTTCCTTTAAAAATTGCTGACCCACCAGTGGGCGAAAGGTTCTGCTACCTAAGGTGGTAGACACGAATTTCCGGGTTTTATACATTTGCAAATAGACATAAATTACCTTTTATCAACTTTTGATGCATCCCGCTCAACAGGTGGCGCAGTTGTATAGTTTTATTATAATTTTTAATGCTTATGACAAAATACACACAATCACATGATAATACACAAAACATATGATACACACAAAATCACATAACAATGTTTACATGACAAAATTTAGTATTTGGGAAAAAAATAGAAAACGCAACACTCGACGTTATTTTTTGCTAATCGATGTAGGAAAATGTAGTAGATATCATTCGACAGTGAATTGTATGTACTCTTAGAAAATGAAATGAACACATAAAAACACACATAAAAACGTCTACACATAAAAACGCATACAAACATTGATTTTTTTTTCAGCGGTTTTAATTTATATTTGAATTTCTGAGGTCGCAGCAATGGGAAAATCTATTTTGAAAATGTTAATGTTAAAATCGTGTCAAAAACTTTCATTTATATCGTCACAAAAATTAATTTGATTGATTTTTTTTTTTTTTTTTTTACGAGATACAGTGAAGAAACACAAACATAATCTATGATAAATTTTGATTAAAAAATTTTTTTAACTGGGAAAAATATTAATAAATTCATAATTAAAATAGTATGAATAATGACCTGGATTAAATTTTACAGAAAATTAATTCCTATCCTGAAAAATACGAACGGAAAAATTTGCAGCACATTCCAGTTATTAGTTTACAGGATATAGATAAATCTTTCTATCAGAGAGGCTTAGGGGACTGTCTCTTATAAACTTTTGCATGAGATTACGAAGAAAACCTTAAAAAGTAACAGAGACTATTAAACAAAACATGTTTAATTCTTAATTAAGGCTCAACTATAGATACCCTCCAACATACTAATTAATATTCCGTAGTATTGTTAGCACCGCCTTCTTTTTCATACCAGTATATTTTTAAAGTATTTTTCTTCTTATTTAACCGCAATTGCATTTGAAGAATATTACTCTAAAAATTTATTGATGGGAGAAAAAGGGCGGGACTAACAATACTACGGAATATTAATTAGGATGTTGAAGGGTATGACTATATACAAAGCAACGCGAAACGATTTGAAGTTATTGGTGACAGCAGACGAGAAATTCTTGTTTCATGAAGAAAACAAGCCGCGTCTTCCAGCGTTCTTTTAAAACAACGCAATATAGAAAAAGAAAAGAAATGTGACTTTGTGTATTCGGCATTTGCATCTTAAATTATGTCGGAAAAAATATACGCCAGTGGTACTTACTATAAGGTAACCAAAAAAGTTCTTGCCGTTTCTGATATGACACTGGAAGAGTGAACCCCAACATGAAAATAGTCACCAAACCTAGTAATGAAGTATAAAATAATCTCTCATATAGAGACATCTTATCCCACGTGTATTTTGTATAAAGCCACAATTTATAGAAGAATCCACTTTAAGACACGTATAAAAATTTAATTAAAAACATTAAAAGGTACACATTGCGTCAAGGCCTTTCACCCTGAGCTTCAGGGCATCATCAGGACGTAGCCATTTTTTAACAAGCAAGTACAGCAACAATATATATATATACAAAAGACAAATTTTCGGTTACAGTTATTAACATAGATGCAACAGTCTAATTAAAATGAAAACACTACGAGGTTGAAGATTCGAGTACTATTTGGTTCATCACGGAGACACATTCCTGTAGAGCAGTTGAGGTCATTCATTCGTCTGTGTTGATGTACATGCTGAGGAACTTGTATTAATTTAACTCTTTATACGAGAAGTTGGCTGATTGGGTTTCACGTCACACCAGTGCTGCGTTGGTGGGAAAATTAGCGGCACAAGACGAAACAACTTGTTTCAGAATTGCCACTTTTAAAACAAACTTGCAAAAAAACTGTCGGAATTATGTAGAAAATTTTTTTCTTCATCGTAAACGATCATTAGCACTAAGGCACTGTTGAAATCAGATTATATTAGATATCTGATTGTATAAGAAAATACCAAATTTTAGGCAGAAAAGCAGCATCTTTAAAATTGATTGCATTATATTTAATTATATTTACAGCTTCCGAAACTGTTAATTCTGAGTTAGTTGCTGGAGAAGAGATGATTTTCGCTTGGTCAAAAAGAGGTGAAGCTGAGGTTTCGTAAATAAAATTGACTAAAGCTGAACTTTTTACTTCTTTAACATTACGGATATGTTCTTGAATTCTTACGTTTAAAGTTCTTTTTGTTTTTCCAATGTAAAAGAAAATATCTTGATTGCGTTTTAAAGGAATTTTGTATACACCTCCAGTGGGTCCAGTTAAATCTCGATCACTTAAGCTTAGATTTTTAATTGTTACAGGAGAACTAAAAGGAATTAAAAATTGCTGACCCACCAGTGGGCGAAAGGTTCTGCTACCTAAGGTGGTAGACACGAATTTCCGGGTTTTATACATTTGCAAATAGACATAAATTACCTTTTATCAACTTTTGATGCATCCCGCTCAACAGGTGGCGCAGTTGTATAGTTTTATTATAATCTTTAATGCTTATGACAAAATACACACAATCACATGATAATACACAAAACATATGATACACACAAAATCACATAACAATGTTTACATGACAAAATTTAGTATTTGGGAAAAAAATAGAAAACGCAACACTCGACGTTACTTTTTGCTAATCGATGTAGGAAAATGTAGTAGATATCATTCGACAGTGAATTGTATGTACTCTTAGAAAATGAAATGAACACATAAAAACACACATAAAAACGTCTACACATAAAAACGCATACAAACATTGATTTTTTTTTCAGCGGTTTTAATTTATATTTGAATTTCTGAGGTCGCAGCAATGGGAAAATCTATTTTGGTTGTATATTTTATTTATTTTATTATCGCGTTATGTTTTCAAATTTTGAAGATGTTAATGTTAAAATCATGTCAAAAACTTTCATTTATATCGTCACAAAAATTAATTTGATTGATTTTTTTTTTTTTTTTTTTACGAGATACAGTGAAGAAACACAAACATAATCTATGATAAATTTTGATTAAAAAATTTTTTTAAATGGGAAAAATATTAATAAATTCATAATTAAAATAGTATGAATAATGACCTGGATTAAATTTTACAGAAAATTAATTCCTATCCTGAAAAATACGAACGGAAAAATTTGCAGCACATTCCAGTTATTAGTTTACAGGATATAGATAAATCTTTCTATCAGAGAGGCTTAGGGGACTGTCTCTTATAAACTTTTGCATGAGATTACGAAGAAAACCTTAAAAAGTAACAGAGACTATTAAACAAAACATGTTTAATTCTTAATTAAGGCTCAACTATAGATACCCTCCAACATACTAATTAATATTCCGTAGTATTGTTAGCACCGCCTTCTTTTTCATACCAGTATATTTTTAAAGTATTTTTCTTCTTATTTAACCGCAATTGCATTTGAAGAATATTACTCTAAAAATTTATTGATGGGAGAAAAAGGGCGGGACTAACAATACTACGGAATATTAATTAGGATGTTGAAGGGTATGACTATATACAAAGCAACGCGAAACGATTTGAAGTTATTGGTGACAGCAGACGAGAAATTCTTGTTTCATGAAGAAAACAAGCCGCGTCTTCCAGCGTTCTTTTAAAACAACGCAATATAGAAAAAGAAAAGAAATGTGACTTTGTGTATTCGGCATTTGCATCTTAAATTATGTCGGAAAAAATATATGCCAGTGGTACTTACTATAAGGTAACCAAAAAAGTTCTTGCCGTTTCTGATATGACACTGGAAGAGTGAACCCCAACATGAAAATAGTCACCAAACCTAGTAATGAAGTATAAAATAATCTCTCATATAGAGACATCTTATCCCACGTGTATTTTGTATAAAGCCACAATTTATAGAAGAATCCACTTTAAGACACGTATAAAAATTTAATTAAAAACATTAAAAGGTACACATTGCGTCAAGGCCTTTCACCCTGAGCTTCAGGGCATCATCAGGACGTAGCCATTTTTTAACAAGCAAGTACAGCAACAATATATATATATACAAAAGACAAATTTTCGGTTACAGTTATTAACATAGATGCAACAGTCTAATTAAAATGAAAACACTACGAGGTTGAAGATTCGAGTACTATTTGGTTCATCACGGAGACACATTCCTGTAGATCAGTTGAGGTCATTCATTCGTCTGTGTTGATGTACATGCTGAGGAACTTGTATTAATTTAACTCTTTATACGAGAAGTTGGCTGATTGGGTTTCACGTCACACCAGTGTTGCGTTGGTGGGAAAATTAGCGGCACAAGACGAAACAACTTGTTTCAGAATTGCCACTTTTAAAACAAACTTGCAAAAAAACTGTCGGAATTATGTAGAAAATTTTTTTCTTCATCGTAAACGATCATTAGCACTAAGGCACTGTTGAAATCAGATTATATTAGATATCTGATTGTATAAGAAAATACCAAATTTTAGGCAGAAGAGCAGCATCTTTAAAATTGATTGCATTATATTTAATTATATTTACAGCTTCCGAAACTGTTAATTCTGAGTTAGTTGCTGGAGAAGAGATGATTTTCGCTTGGTCAAAAAGAGGTGAAGCTGAGGTTTCGTAAATAAAATTGACTAAAGCTGAACTTTTTACTTCTTTAACATTACGGATATGTTCTTGAATTCTTACGTTTAAAGTTCTTTTTGTTTTTCCAATGTAAAAGAAAATATCTTGATTGCGTTTTAAAGGAATTTTGTATACACCTCCAGTGGGTCCAGTTAAATCTCGATCACTTAAGCTTAGATTTTTAATTGTTACAGGAGAACTAAAAGGAATTAATATATTAAACTTACGGAAAATATAATGTTTAAAATTAATAAATTCGTAACAAAAAGGCAAACTATTACTATATTTAATTTTAGGGGTTGAGGTAGAAGAATTTATTGTAGAAGGATTAAATTTATTTTTAATTTTATTGATAATTTTGATAATAGTAGTTTTTTTATATCCAGCAGCCATACCAATTCGTATAATTTTGTTTAGTTGTCTAGTTTCGCTAAAATGGAAAGTGGTATATTTAAGAGCCCTAGTAATGTAAGAGTTAAAAAACGAAAATTTATAATTAGTAGGATGGGCAGAAGTGGCAGGAATTGGGAGGGGTACAAACGAAATTTTATAATAAACATCAAACCATATAACTGTATTATCTTTACTACGATGGATAGCGAGATCCAAAAAAGGTAGGGGTTGAGGTAGAAGAATTTATTGTAGAAGGATTAAATTTATTTTTAATTTTATTGATAATTTTGATAATAGTAGTTTTTTTATATCCAGCAGCCATACCAATTGGTATAATTTTGTTTAGTTGTCTAGTTTCGCTAAAATGGAAAGTGGTATATTTAAGAGCCCTAGTAATGTAAGAGTTAAAAAACGAAAATTTATAATTAGTAGGATGGGCAGAAGTGGCAGGAATTGGGAGGGGTACAAACGAAATTTTATAATAAACATCAAACCATATAACTGTACTATCTTTACTACGATGGATAGCGAGATCCAAAAAAGGTAGAGTTTGATTAGTTTCACATTCATAAGTAAAATTGATTGACGGAATTTGTTTATTACAGGAATCAATAAAGTCTAGTAGGGAGGTTTTAGAATAGGGCCAAGCCAGAAAAATGTCATCCACATATCGTAGATAAATAGTTGGTTTAAGAACAGAGGCGGCAAAAACACGTTCCTCAAGTTCTATTAGTAAAATATCGGCAAGTATAGGGCTAAGAGGGGAACCCATCGGAGCTCCGAACGTCTGTTTGTATATAATACCATCAAAAATAAAATAATTATTGTTTTTTATTAGATGAAAAGCTTCGTAAATAAAGTTAAGCAAAGGGGATAAAGTAGGAATATTGCTGCATTTTTTTAAGATAATGGATAACACAGTATCTAAAGGAATATTAGGGAAGAGGGGAACAACATCTAGACTGTAAAATTTATCAGAGGGGTTGAAAGTAGTGTTAAGGATTTTATTTTTCACTTCTAAACCAGATTTTACAATATATGGGTTGCCAAGAATTAGAGGTTTAAGTAAATTAGCAAGAAATTTTTCTAAAAAATAAGGGGGACTATTACATTTTGAAACGATAGGCCGAAAGGGGTGATTAGTTTTATGAGTTTTAATTTTGAAAAATAATTTTGGAATAGCGGGATATAACGGAATTTTTATACAAAATGGGGAAATTAAATTGCTAAAAGAATTAATAAGTTTTTGAATTTTACGAGTAAAGTTTTCAGTAGGATTAGAGTTAACTACAATACAAGCTAAGTCATTGATAGCCGCACGGGCTTTAGAGTTAAAATCATTTGTATTAAGAGCAACAATTTGTTTAGATTTATCAGCTAGCAGGAAGCGAAAGTTTTTATTAGTTTTAATCTGCTTAAGTGTTGAAAAATTACGATTCTTTGACCTACTATTGAGGTTAACATGTTTATTTAGAGCAAATGCAGCATAAGCACGAACTTGTTCTTGATTTTGAACGGGAACCTGTTTAATAATATTTTCAAGTTTTGGTATAATATAATCAGCCTTAAGTTGAGGTTTAAAAGCAAAGTTCGGTCCTTTATTCAAAATTTGCAGTTCATTTAATGAAAAAACATGGTCAGATAAATTCAAAAACTTTTTTCCAATCTTTAAAGATTTATTATCATTGACAGAAGCTTGTGCTGCTTTAAGGTTATTAATTTTAATGCTATATTCGTGATTCGTCTTGATTTCAAATTTTCTGTACTTTAGAAAATATTTTGTAAAAAAGGGTCTAAATACTTTGGCTGTGTTTTATTAGAAAGTTCTAAGAGACAGTAATATGTCTGGGATTCCAAGTATATAATAGATTTTCTAAGGTTTCTGATAGCATTCTTTAGCATTTTGGCTTCAGCATTGAAAAGTATATTTTGACAACTGGGTGGATAAGATTTATGATTAATTTGATTAATATTATTCCAAAATCCTTGCAAATTAATCATAAATCTTATCCACCCAGTTGTAAAAATATGCTTTTCAATGCTGAAAGCAAAATGCTAAAGAATGCTATCAGAAACCTTAGAAAATCTATTATATACTTGGAATCCCAGACATATTACTGTCTCTTAGAACTTTCTAATAAAACACAGCCAAAGTATTTAGACCCTTTTTTACAAAATATTTTCCAAAGTACAGAAAAATTTGAAATCAAGACGAATCACGAATATAGCATTAAAATTAATAACCTTAAAGCAGCACAAGCTTCTGTCAATGATAATAAATCTTTAAAGATTGGAAAAAAGTTTTTGAATTTATCTGACCATGTTTTTTCACCAAATGAACTGCAAATTTTGAATAAAGGACCGAACTTTGCTTTTAAACCTAAACTTAAGGCTGATTATGTTATACCAAAACTTGAAAATATTATTAAAGAGGTTCCCGTTCAAAATCAAGAACAAGTTCGTGCTTATGCTGCATTTGCTCTAAATAAACATGTTAACCTCAATAGTGGGTCAAAGAATCGTAATTTTTCAACACTTAAGCAGATTAAAACTAATAAAAACTTTCGCCTCCTGCTAGTTGACAAATCTAAACAAATTGTTGCTCTTAATACAAATGATTTTAACTCTAAAGCCCGTGCGGCTATCAATGACTTAGCTTGAATTGTAGTTAACTCTAATCCTACTGAAAAATTTACTCGTAAAATTCAAAAACTTATTAATTCTTTTAGCAATTTAATTTCCCCATTTTGTATAAAAATTCCGTTATATCCCGCTATTCCAAAATTATTTTTCAAAATTAAAACTCATAAAACTAATCACCCCTTTCGGCCTATCGTTTCAAAAGGTAATAGTCCCTCTTATTTTTTAAAAAAATTTCTTGCTAATTTACTTAAACCTCTAATTCTTGGCAACCCATATATTGTAAAATCTGGTTTAGAAGTGAAAAATAAAATCCTTAACACTACTTTCAACCCCTCTGATAAATTTACAGTCTAGATGTTGTTTCCCTCTTCCCTAATATTCCTTTAGATACTGTGTTATCCATTATCTTAAAAAAATGCAGCAATATTCCTACTTTATCCCCTTTGCTTAACTTTATTTACGAAGCTTTTCATCTAATCAAAAACAATAATTATTTTATTTTTGATGGTATTATATACAAACAGACGTTCGGAGCTCCGATGGGTTCCCCTCTTAGCCCTATACTTGCCGATATTTTACTAATAGAACTTGAAGAACGTGTTTTTGCCGCCTCTGTTCTTAAACCAACTATTTATCTACGATATGTGGATGACATTTTTCTGGCTTGGCCCTATTATAAAACCTACCTACTAGACTTTATTGATTCCTGTAATAAACAATTTCCGTGAATCAATTTACTTATGAATGTGAAACTAATCAAACTCTACCTTTTTTGGATCTCGCTATCCATCGTAGTAAAGATAATACAGTTATATGGTTTGATGTTTATTATAAAAATTCGTTTGCACCCCTCCCAATTCCTGCCACTTCTGCCCATCCTACTAATTATAAATTTTCGTTTTTTAACTCTTACATTACTAAGGCTCTTAAATATACCACTTTCCATTTTAGCGAAACTAGACAACTAAACAAAATTATAAAAATTGGTATGGCTGCTGGATATAAAAAAACTACTATTATCAAAATTATCAATAAAATTAAAAATAAATTTAATCCTTCTACAATAAATTCTTCTACCTCAACCCCTAAAATTAAATATAGTAATAGTTTGCCTTTTTGTTACGAATTTATTAATTTTAAACATTATATTTTCCGTAAGTTTAATATATTAATTCCTTTTAGTTCTCCTGTAACAATTAAAAATCTAAGCTTAAATGATCGAGATTTAACTGGACCCACTGGAGGTGTATACAAAATTCCTTTAAAACGCAATCAAGATATTTTCTTTTACATTGGAAAAACAAAAAGAACTTTAAACGTAAGAATTCAAGAACATATCCGTAATGTTAAAGAAGTAAAAAGTTCAGCTTTAGTCAATTTTATTTACGAAACCTCAGCTTCACCTCTTTTTGACCAAGCGAAAATCATCTCTTCTCCATCAACTAACTCAGAATTAACAGTTTCGGAAGGTGTAAATATAATTAAATATAATGCAATCAATTTTAAAGATGCTGCTCTTCTGCCTAAAATTTGGTATTTTCTTATACAATCAGATATCTAATATAATCTGATTTCAACAGTGCCTTAGTGCTAATGATCGTTTACGATGAAGAAAAAAATTTTCTACATAATTCCGACAGTTTTTTTGCAAGTTTGTTTTAAAAGTGGCAATTCTGAAACAAGTTGTTTCGTCTTGTGCCGCTAATTTTCCCACCAACGCAACACTGGTGTGACGTGAAACCCAATCAGCCAACTTCTCGTATAAAGAGTTAAATTAATACAAGTTCCTCAGCATGTACCTCAACACAGACGAATGAATGACCTCAACTGCTCTACAGGAATGTGTCTCCGTGATGAACCAAATAGTACTCGAATCTTCAACCTCGTAGTGTTTTCATTTTAATTAGACTGTTGCATCTATGTTAATAACTGTAACCGAAAATTTGTCTTCTGTATATAAATATATATTGTTGCTGTACTTGCTTGTTAAAAAATGGCTACGTCCTGATGATGGCCTGAAGCTCAGGTGAAAGGCCTTGACGCAATGTGTACCTTTTAATGTTTTTAATTAAATTTTTATACGTGTCTTAAAGTGGATTCTTTTATAAATTGTGGCTAGGAATGAAGTGGTTGGGATGGGAGTCCGGACATTGACCAAGAGTATAAAAGCACGTTGCATCCGTATTTCAAACATTACTCACACAGCGACTGATTGTAATGGGCGTGTGAAAGGCGCTCGTTTGGAGCTGTGTTCTGTATGATTTTAAACTGGGCCTGTCAGCAGCAGAATCAAGTCGCAGAATTTGCCAGGCATTTGGGGATGATGCCGTTAACGAACGAACCTCTAGGCTCTGTTTCCAGAAGTTCAGGGCAGGGGATATGTCTCACAGTGATGCACCACGCAGCGGTCGGATACAAGTGCTGGACGATTAGGGTCTGAGAGCAGCCATAGAGAGTGACAGTAGATAAACATGTGGTGAGCTTGCTGCACACTTCCAGGTATCTGAGGAAACTATCAGACTCCATTTGTACCGCATATGAAAGGCATACAAGCTGAGCAAGTAGATACCCCACTCACTGTCCGATGCAAACAAGCAACAGCGTGTTGCTGCCTGTTTGTAATTGCTTACTCTGCACCGCAATGCATCCATATTTGATCGAGTACTCACCAGCGATAAAAAGTGGGTACAGTATGACACACCCAGTCGTTCCAGACATTGGTTGTCACTACGGGACCCTGTGCCTCACACTGCGAGACCTTCTCTCCTTCCAAGTAAGATCGTGCTCTTTATCTGGTGGTCCAGTCGCCAAGTGGTGCACTATGAGCTCCTGCCAGTGGGCCAAACCATCACGGCAGGTATGTATTCGCAACAGTTGGAACGTGTGCATCAGGCACTGATGCATAAAGAGCCAGCATTGGTCAATCGTAAGGGTGTGCTCTTCCTTCATGATTATGCAAAGTCGCATGTGGTTTGGGAGGTCAGGAACATCATCCAGCGACTAGGCTGGGAGACACTATACCATCCACCATACTACCCAGACCTCGCGCCAACAGACTACCATCTTTTCCATTTCCTGGATAACTATCTACGTGGAAAATCCTTCACAAACCGGCCAGACCTCGAAAAAGCCCTCACGCACTTTTTTGCGTCCAAGATTTCCTAATTTTACCGCGATGGTATCCAACAACTAACCACTCGTTGGAAAAAGGCACTGGATTCCGATGGTGATTAGTTTGAAGATTATCGGTATTTATTATTTATTTTATGACTTTTTCTTTACGAATTCCTAAAATGGCAAGAACTTTTTTGGTTACCTTATACTGGAGACTATAATACATAGAATCAATTAAACAGACATGGCTTACTGTTTAAATAAAATTTAGTGGACGTAAAAATTGTCATTCGAAGATTTCTTGCAAAAAAAAAAAAGGTCTCTAAGTGATTAGGGAACCGTAACACTTAAACTTTAGTGGTTGTTATAGAATAAAGATTTCCCTCAATCTGGCTGCACTGCCTGTCTGTACGAACTATGCAATCTAGCTCCTACCAGCAATGCATTAGTTTAAGCTTTTCGCAACCAATTTTTCCTTTTCCAAAAATAAGGTGTCTTAGGGTTTTAGTAGGTCAAATAAAATAGAAATACAAATTTTCTGCCAAAAATAAAAACAAAAATTAACTGTAGGGGCAATTGTGAAAGTGGGTCTTCTAGATGGCACGCATCAGGGGTCGTAGTCTTCACTTTTTCTCCAGGACACTTTCAGGGATGACAAAATTTCTCCTGTTCAGCCACCACTTTTTTTAAACAAATGTTTATTGTGCTTTAAAAGTAACATGTAGTGGTTAAATAGGATAGAATCTATTGCTTAAAATAGTGGTAGCAAAAGAGACATACATTTCTCATTTCCGAATGCTTCCTTAAGAAAAGGCGGAGACTACGACCTCTGCACACATATATACGGAGCTCGAAGACTCTTTTTTAGCTAGTATTGCAGTTGGGCGGTTTTTGGATATATGGAGCCGTGGCAAAAAAAAAAAAAAAAAAAAAAAAAAAATGGAGCAACATTTGACCAAATGACATGATCAGTAGCTTTTGTGAAATTTTAGAGTAATATTCATCAAATGCAATCATAATTAAAAAAGAGGAAACATTTGATGCCTTGCATTTATATTTTGATATCTGTTATTGATATGATACCTGCTACGCTTCACCGGGTGAGAAATTATCAGGGTCTGAGTCAGCCGATGATTCTGACTGCTGCTCAAGATTTGACACCTTTTGTTTCGA
This sequence comes from Salticus scenicus, assembly GCA_963930645.1. NCBI lineage: Eukaryota > Metazoa > Arthropoda > Arachnida > Araneae > Salticidae > Salticus > Salticus scenicus. The sequence continues at coordinate 200,839,987 of OZ005651.1, read as the reverse complement.
TGCCTAGCACGTTTCTCGATTTTGTCCTAATTTTTAACCGACTTCAAAAAGGAGGAAGTTTTCAATTCAAACCGTGATTTTTTTTTTTTTTTTTTTTTGTTGTTGTTGTTGTTTGTTAGCTCATAATTTCTGAATAGATGCTCCGATTTTGATACTTTTTGTTTTATTGAAAAAGTCTTGGTCTAAAATAGGTCCCATTGTAATATCTTTACGATCTAAAGAAAATACAGGGTGCCCCGAAAAGTAAGTCCCAAGTCTTATAACTACTGAACGGTTACAGCTATAATCATAAAAGTGGTATGTAGGCATAGTAAAATGGCCATGTGCTACGAGATTCAACAGCTTACAGGGCCACCTTGTGGAGAACAGCGGTGTTAGCGTTCCTTTCTCAAAAACTGTTCGAGATAGGGGAAAAAGTGAATTACAATGTTGTAGTGCAATATCGATTTATTACGAAATGACAGTTTGTAGACATCAATGCTAAAAATAGAACACTTGAAACGTGCATTTGTTTGTTTGCATTTTCCTACACTGTGCACACTTATTTGTTAGCTTATAACTTCGTAAGACATGCTCCGATTTTAATACTTTTTTGTTGTAAATATCTTGGCCTGAAATAGGTCCCATTATGACTTCATTAAAACGTAAACAGATTACAGGGTGCTCAGAAAAGTCCGTTTTTGCTATTTTAACTGTTGAACGGCTGCAGTTACACTGGCAAAAGTAATATGTAAGTATAGTAAAGTGGCCATGCACTACGAGATTCGACCCCTTACAGCGTCACCTGGTGGAACATAGAGGAGTTATCGTTTCTATGTCGAAAACAGTACAAGGCAGGGGAAAAAAGTAAATTACAAAGTTGTAGAGTATCATTTATTTAGCACAGAAAGACACCTTATGAATATGAATATTGAAAAACAAACGATTAAACGTGCATCTGTTTGTTCACAGTTTCCTGCACAGTAACGTGTCGAAACGATCTTAGAAATGAAAAAAGACCTTTTTTTCGATGTTTAAACTTCTATCCGACGGTTGCAATGCATATTTGGATCGTTGTTTGAAGTCGGCGCTGCGTATATTACAGCGTAGCGGGTGACACGCACACTCTGTAAAATTCAATCAGAATCCAGATGAAAAATTTAGAGAAATATATAAACTATACTATTTTTCGGTATACTTTGATCCACATAAATAAAAAAAAAGAAAAAATGCCAGTTTTAATATGTAAATGGCCCACTAAGCAAAAACAAACCCTTTATTATAAACTAGACATTATTATTAATCGATTGGTTTCAGCTGCATATTTGTATGACAATTTTCGGCGAAATTACTCGGGGTGGGGGGGGCAACTTTTTTTTCTTTTTTGATCACTGTTCGTTAAAATTACTTAAAATATTGTCCTCCTGCATTCATATATCTTTGTGGGATTTTCATTCAGCTTAGGTGTCCAGCGTGGACTTCGTCATTGGTGTCTTCATGCACTTCAAAAAACGCCTTGTACCATCTCTAGACTTGCTTTTGTCATAAACATTCTTTCATAAATACCTGTTAAACCACTAGAAAAGTTCTTGCTACAGGTTTTAGTACCTTGAGGAGTGAGAATTTCAATGAAAAACGGCCTGAGGATAAAATCCGCAGTAAATCCACCCCATGCAGTCATGAATTAGGATGCAGTGGTTGTTGGTGCAGAACATTAAGAGGTGAAGCAACCCCATATATGGCAATTTTGATTATTCACAGCTCCATCTAAAGAAAAGTGCACCTCATATGACCATAGAATTTTTCCAGGTCACACGTCATCAACTTCCATTCTCACTAAAAATTGGCAAGCAAATTCTGAACATGTTTGGTGCTTTTGAGTTTGCAGCATTTGCACCATACGGATCTTATACAGATACCATTTAAAATGTATCGCAGAATTTTTCGTACTGCCAATCAAGGAATCACTATCTCATGTGTCACCGACTTAGCACTTGCGGAAGAATAGCAGGAACTACACGCTCCTTCAACCACAGCAGTAAAGACTTCTTCGACAGTTTCATTCGCAACTGATTTCCGTCCTCTTCTTGGCAGCACACCCAACTCTCCAATCTCTTAAAATTTCCTAATCATCTTTTTCAAAACATTCTTCGATATGGGCTCTTTTCTCAATCCCTTTAAATAACGATATTCACGTAGTGTAGCTAAGCTATTGCTGCCGTTCTGAGAAAGCAGTATTACCAGTAACGCTCAATCTTTCTTCTGTAATGGCATGATTAACGATGGCGAATGCACGCAGAATGATTTTCTGGCTCTGACTGCAAATTTCTTTATAGGTTTGAATAATCTGCATAATGAATCTTTGAAAAATGCCATCTGGCGGTCAAAATTTGAACTATTTTTTATTGCAAAAATCGTTTCACCATGATCCATATAACTTATATTCCGAATTCCATCGAAATCTGATAGGCAGAACGGATTCTAGAGGGATCTGAATAGGGTCACTTTAATTATAATCATCCTCTATTTTATATACATAATAGACGATTAATTTTCGAAGTTTCCAACAATTACATTTAAAATTTAATATTGGATTTGAATAAAAAAGTCGCAAAATCTAGCAACACTGTCCTGCATGATATACAATTTTTTTTTTTAGAAAGCCAATAAAAAGGAAAGCATGTTTTTTAAAACTTTAATTAAATTAATTTTAAAATATATAAAAGAATGTATGGTGATAAATATTCTTTAAAGGAGACTTTACATGTTAAATAAATTCAGGTGCCCGGTCTGCTGAAAAGACTGTTGATAAATAAGACCTCATTTTATTTTACTTTATGCGTTACAAAATAACAGAATACATGTGGGTTTCTTTCGATTGTTTCAAAATAAATAGCCACATTCTTTTTGTTTATCTGCTATCACCCGCTCACTATGGAATTACTGTCTTATAAAAAGTGTTCATCGCTCAATTAAAAGTAACAAAAAATGATAATTCCCCAGCGCATATAAAAAGGAACACTTGTTGTTTCTTTATACAAATTAAGGTTTAATCAGTTTTTTGTATATATTTTCACATTCTTTAATAATTAAAATTTAAAAATATAATACAATATGTAATTTTCCTGTCTGCATCTCAGTTATTTATAATTTTATTAAAGCATATGTTTTTAGTATTAAATGTATAAATAAACAAAATATTTTAATAATAAATAGAAATATTTTATTGGCAATATTTTTAACGTAAAAACTGAAACTTAACAAAAGTGTTAGAGATAATAGGTACGTTATCATAAAAAGTTTTAAAACTTTCGTATTTTTTCGTAAAATATGTAATTTTCGGGGGATATCGGTCTTATCCTAGCGCAGAAATCGGAGCAGTCTCAAATGAGAATACCATTATTTAAATAAAGCAACTTTCAAAATATTTATGGTATTCGAAATACAGACAGTTCCCATTCCTTTCAGAAGAAATTAATCTATAAATTCATACAATACGTTAAAAATCATCTTGTATCTTTCAACAAAAATTTCCTTTGTTAAATTATTCTTAAATTATAATTTGAGCTTAGAATTAATTTATAATCGTTGAACATTATTGTTTCAAAAACTTGCTTTAATACAGCTGTAAAGGTTTTGATTATGATATTTATAAAATGTTTTGAATAGAAATCAAATAAAATTTCATATACCAGTCTCATGGAGAAATATGAAATTTGATAATTCTAGGTACAATTTTTTATTGATATTTATTTTTTTATTTCAAAAATTTTTTGCTTTCTGACTCTTTTATATAATTTTTATTTTTCATCTCTGAGAGACTTAATAAACTCTAAGCGATTTCAATAATAAAAAAAAGAAGTGATGAAAATGCTATGTACCGTATAATCCGTAGGTCAGATAAACTGGTTTTACATCAGAAAGTTAAATTTATAGACAAGGGTGTATTTCATAGCTACCAATTTTTTAAAAATTAATTCCAGAATGTGTTTAGTAACCGCCCCTTCTTCACACTGTATTTTTCTTAGGGCAATTTTTACTCAATATATAATTTCGATTAAATATAACAAAAATTACTCTATAAAGATTACGGTGCAAGATTTCGTGTACTAGCAATATTCCGGACTAAGACTCCTATATATACGAGCTGGCGCATCAGGCATTTTGTTGCCTTAGGGTTGCTACATGTACCCAGCGCGTTCCGTAGATAAACAAATGGCAGCCATTATTTCTATCATTTATATTACTTTGGAATTACTTTTTTAATAATTTTTCATTAATTTAGCTAATTAAATTATGATATGGGAGATTGTTTAGTGATAATTTTTTATAATCACGCAAGAAAACAACATAAAATGTTAAAATTTCCATAATATAATTTAATAAAAAAAAAAAAAAAATATTACTTTTATTTAATTATATTTTTCTTTGTGTTTCTGACATGTGAAAATGCAAAGAAAAAAAAAAGTTTTACTTTAATCATATTATTTATATTAATAATCCTAAATTAATTAAAGAAGACCTTTTGTTACTGTGTGTTTGAGTTTTGGCTCTATTCCACACTAAATTAAAAAGTTGGCTGCTAAGGTATATTTTAGGCGAAAAATTCCGTTTAAAAATTGCTTTATCTGTTAATTATAAATTACGGTGTGAAATATATTTAGCAGACCTGCAGATTACACGCAGTTAAATACGGTACTTGACAAATTTATAAGCCTCTCAAAGCTCACTGTCTGGAAAAAAAAATGGCAATAACCATTTTCAGTTTTATTTTCTGTGATTAGCTGCTATTTTTTATTAATTTTAATTATTGAAAAATTAGATAGATACACTATACTTATTTAAAATAATTTAAATTTAGTTAAATTAAAATACTTATTGAAATAAAATGTTTTACCCTTTCTGAATTTTAAAAATAGGAAAATTCCTGAATGTACACGAAGAAAATAATACTCCTTCTTCATAACTCTGAAAAAAAAAAAAAAAAAGATATTATTTAGTTATTTCGAAGTTTATCTTTTGACTTATAGTAAAGTGCATTTAACTATAGAATTACACGCAAACATTCACTAATTTATTACTACAAATTAGCAGATGCAATTTTTCTCATAGTCTTTGGATTTACAAGCTTACGTAATGCATATGATTGATTCTTATACTGTAGATGAAGCGCTGTGTTATAAATAGAACTAATGCATAATTGGTACGCAGTAATTCATAAACGAACTCTACATTATTAATGGTAAAGATAATAGTAACAACCCTATTTACTGCCGTATAATGAATGAATAGTTTAAAGTGAATAGCTACAAATATTTCTTCCTTTCATATCCATAGTTTATGAGAAACATCTGAAAATGAAAAAATAAATGTCAGTTATTTATGAGAGAAAAAAAAGAAGTACTATTTCTATCATTAAATTATATAATATATATATATATATATTGATAATAACCAATAACAAGTTTATATTTACATTTATAGCAATGATTCAAAAAAAACTTTTAGTAAAAAACTTTTTCACATATTTAGATAAATTAATAATCCATATGAATTATTGTATTTTATGTCTATTTCCTATAGAATAGATAAAATTATTCTACCGAGGACTCACATTTTTTAAAATGCTAACTGTGAATAAAAGTATTGTTTTTATGACAAGGATCTTACTTGCTACATAATTTCATGTAAAATTTCATCAAAATAAATTACTACATCATGCTTATAATTTTAAATAAGATTATTAACAGCAAATATTTTCTTTTCTCTAAAAAAGAAGGAAAGAAATATCATAAAATAACGAAGAAAAGTACAACAGTTTATCAATGAGTAACCAATTTTTTATTTTACTTCTTGTTAAAACAATAAAAACTATTTTCAAAATGCATTCAATAAAAATCTCTAAAACCTGTATAGTTTTACTTTTACACATTTTACAGAAAGCCTCCCACACACCGATATATATTACCATTGTTTTTGAATGTTATTTTCTTGTCATATTTAAAAGTAGAAAATTATTACAAATGAATATTATTCAGAAATTCTTGTACAGTCACCCAAAAAAAAGAAGCCACCCCCCCCCCATCTAATTTCGCCGTAAATTATCGTAGAAACATTTGACTGGTACCGATCGATTTGTAATAACGTCTAGTTTATAACGGTATAGTTAAATTTTGCCTAAGGGGTCGTCTACATATTAAAACTGGCATTAACTTCATTTTCTTCAATGGCAACCCTTATTTTTGACTTCATATTCAGATTTCTGGGATCAAGGCGGTTCGAAAAACATACCTATTTATATACCTTAAATCAATTATAAATAGAGTTACATGTGAAAATGTATTAGGGGTCCGTCTATACATTTAGAAAATATAAATCACGATCTACCACCCAGTAGACATTATTTATTAAGTTTCACACCGGAGAAATATTTCAGGAATGTTAAATATAATATAAAAAAAATGACTGATTCACAGAACTTTCTGAGTTAGTTTATGAATTAAAAGATTTTTATTGGTTTCTATTGATTAAACATCAGATAGTTCACTTCATACGAAGAAAATTAAATAGCTTAAATAGATATTAAAATATCTATCCAAAAAAAAAAAAAAGATGAATGGTTTTAAATTTGTTTGAAAATTCAAAATTATTTTAACTCAAGCTGCCGTATAATTGTCTGAAACGGCGGCACTCAACCTGGTTCCCACGGCCGTGTTTCACAGTGACAATGGGAGTTTGTTCTGATACTGCAGTACTTTCATTTTCTTTAATTGACTTTTTTAAAATATTAAAATATATATTTATTTTTTTATTTTTTTATTTATTTTAATTAATTATTATTATTATTATTTTCATGACATTATTAAAAACTTTTACATAAATCTCCACGATATTCTTTTGCTTTTATATTTTATAATGTGTAACAAATTAATATGCAAAATAATAAATCCTACTACTTAATGGGATGTTCTAAAATTCTACACTTTAACACAGATACCGAAGTGGACGGTGGGTGTAGAAAGGCTGAATACCCTTAATCTAAATCTTCACTTGAAAAGGTCAAAATGTTACATAACTCTTTTTTTTTTTTTTAAAGGAAAAAAGAAGAAGATAAGGAGGAGAGGGAAAGATCAAAACGAATATAAAACATATTAAACGTTAATACCCTTTAAACACTGGAAAAAGGCGGGGTTTCGTATTGTGTGTCATTTGGGAGCTGTAGAGTGCCAGAAAATTACTTTATGTAATAAAATTTTCATTTAAAGGGTATTTAAAGCAGCATTATATTTAATTCATAGACTATTCAGAAAAAAAGTACCATTCATCTGGTTCATGAAAAATAAAGAACATTTTCTGGCATTGCTCTATGTATATACATTCTTGTCAACCTATCCCGGAAGATTACTGGTCCCACCCCTTTCCGTACATTTTTTTCACATCAGTCTTTTTAGAGCCGTGTCAGCCATCGGTGGCTGACACTGATCTTTCCATTTAGGCTAAGTCAGCCGGCAGTGTAAAATATGATATAAAACTACAGAACTTACATAGTTTTAAGTAATTACTGACAATTTATTTAAAATTTACTTCATGTTTTTTTTTTTTTTTTTTTAATAGGATTTTTATAGGATTATATCGTTAAGGCCTAATGGGGTTTATTGAAACTCGATAAACATAACACGCTTCTAAGCAGCACGTTTGGCCTGAATGGGATTTCCATAAGAATTCGCGTGGCGCTCAATGAGTTAATCGTAAATGTATTTGAAGTTAATTACTCTAAAAATTAAATTGTGTACACACAGGGGCGGGAACTAACAATGTTACGGGTTAGGTTGGCAAGTATGCATATATATTTTGCTTGATTTATAAAAATTTATAACACATTTTCTTCTTTTTTTTTTTTTTAGTATTTTGTGTTTATATCTCTCATTAAAAATAAATACAATATTCATATATAAACATTTCCATACAGTAATGTATATAAACATATTGATTAAAGAAGTTTTGTTGATATTATATAATTATTCTTCTATCTGTATAGTATATTAACACAAATATATTTTGTAATTTTCGCAGCATCGAAAAACAGCAACATAGCTTCCATATCAAGGCTTAATGTAAATAGGACGTAAGCGTACTGTAGCTAGTGTTGAAATTTGAAAAGAAAAAAAAAAGAATAACAGTGGGCTAAAAATACGCCGGAATAAATTAAAATGTTGTTTATTCTGGTTTTAGTCAGGTGATATCACTCGTGCTAAATAGCTGGATCCGCCCTCTCTTAAGCTCAGGTTCAGCTCATCATAAAAATATTGTTTTTAATATCTGCCGCACCAAAATGTTCAAAACACAAATGCCAATTTTCATATGTTTTGAAATCTTCCCGTTTCAACTTTAAAAGCATTTAGATTAATTTATTTTATTTTGAATTTTTAAATTTAGACGTTTAAAGTCTTTTAAATGAAATTTCAGGATTCTGTAAGATCAATATCTATATATTTGAAAGTAATAAGACAATTCCTTTGTTTTAAATTTTATTCCATAATAACTGTGACTTTGATTTCGTGATTAGGAAATTGAAAATAAATACTATTGAGCTATGTTCCAATAATAGATCTTGTAAACTTAAAAATAATAATAATAATAATAATAATAATAATAATAAAGCAATTTTTCACTATTTGATTCTGTATTAAAAAACTTTTAATAGAAATTTGATATTTTATTATGTTACATTATGGGATAAATTTTAAATAACACAAAGCTTACAAACGGTACAGTAACCAAATGCAAATATGTTACAACAAAATTTAAACAGAAAATTTATGGTAAAAAATCTTTTTATTCTTCTCTTGTACCGTAAGCCACGCCTTTTCACAAATTTTCTAAAACTTTATAATATAAAGCAAAATAATTTTGCATATTTGTAATTAAATCATTTAAGTTTTGTCTTCAATAATCGATGTAGTAAATACCATTGTGATGTATGCATACCAGCGTCACATATAGAGTCAAATAGGAATATGCAAATTTGTCTTTTTTTTTAAATAGTGTTTCAGCGAATCAGAGGCGGGGCTTCTTTTCTTTTGTAATTCTTTCACAATCCCTCGCCTACATTGTGATAACTTTACAAAAATATGCCAATTTGTATAATAAACATCGAAATGTTGCTTAGGAAACAATAAAAATAACATAAAGGTAAATTAAAATAGTTTTCCGTCAAATTATATACAAACATTTACTTATAGAGGATACAGATTATAACAAGTGACGGCCCCCTAACGGGAATAAAAAGTGAAATATCACTGTAACTCAAAAAATAATGTTAGGAACGAGCTGTTAATTTGGAAACCAATGTTTTTGATGATGCCCGTTCTACTCGTGTAAAAATTAACATAGGTCATAATTCATAATTTTTTCAAATATGAATTTATTAATAATTTTCATAATTCAAAAAATGTTTTTTTAGCAAAAATTTGCATGGAATATGTTTGGGTCACTTCGTTCTAACGAATAAAAAAAACAGAATTTAAATATCATAATTATTTCGGAAGATATGATTTAATGTTTGTCACATTCATTTAACATTAGCATCCCCAAACTTTGACAGCTTATAACTCTATGAAAAATTGAGCGAAATATATAAACTATACCATTTTCCGTGATGATTTGATCCAAAGAATTCAAATAAATTATAAAAAATGGGGGTTACCATTGAAAAAAATGAAGTTGATGTCAGTTTTAATATGTAGACGACCCCCTAAGTAAAATCTAACTATAACATTATAAACTAGACGTTATTACAAACTGATTGGTACCAGTCGCATGTTTCTACGGTAATTTACGGCAAAATTAGGTGGGGGGGTGGCGTTTTTTTTTTTGGGTGACTGTACAAATAAAAAATTATTTTGCGATCTTTGTCTTCAGAATGAAGTTCAGTAGATTTAAATATGTATCAGAGCTTTGCAGAGAGCTATTAGTGGCTATTTTAGCTTAAAGTTTTATTAATATCTCCACGACCAACATGCCAAGTTAAGTGCTTGACACATACGTACTACTCTTTCACTTTTTTCACTGACACTTCCACCACTATATTTATTTTGTAATCTTCTATAGCATGTTTCCCCGATCAGTCAAGGTGAAAATTACTAATTATACATAGTGGTGGAAGATTTAGAAAAAAAAGACGTTGATAATGCCCATTAACAATAGAGCACAGAATAATGAAGACCAAACAAACTCAGTTCCTGTTCCGAAAGAGTTATCAACCTCCCAAACGTTGACCGGAGTAATTGCACTTTCATTTTCAGTGTTCAAATGCGAACAACTTCCGCTGTGGGATCTCTCTTCACAGAATCTGGTTGGTGAAACCTGAAAATATTGTTACAAATTTGTAAATAATAGTAGTTTTTTTTTTTTTATGTAATTTCACTCAAAGAAGCTTTGTCAGTTTATAAATTGTTAATTTTATGCCTTTCTAGCTTATTTTCACATTAAAATAGTTCATTTTCTTTTAAAAACCCGTTAAAAAGCTTTACCAAGGCAGGTAATGGCTTTGGCGAGTTTTTTGCTCCTTTGCGAGAAAATCCTTATCGATATCTCGAATACCTAAGCTCTAACTCCATTTCTTGAAAAGTTATCAGAACTTTCTGGGTTTATAGAATGTTATAAAAAGAAGAGCTAGTGTGGCTAAGTCAGTCAGTTTTTTCCAATGCCTTGCTTTGTAAAGAGCTCCTAACTGAGCCTTGTTTAATCACAGTTTATTACTGTATGTTAATGCTATGATACAGTTTGTACGGTGACTTTGATGCTGTCAGAAGTTATTTATGCTGTGTTTTTTGGTGAAACTGAAGATGATACTTGTTTTACGGACCTGTAATCTTATGGAATTTCCTGTAAAAAAACTTTTAAATTTCTGCAAGATTAGTCTTCCTTCCACAGACAATTCACGAACCCCGAGTACGCAACAATTCTGGTGTCAGAAGTGGGATTGTCTGCCGAATGGTTATAACTAAAAGCATGAAACAAGGAATGAAAAAACTTTTCGAAGGGTTAGCTGCCCAGATGAGTGAAATGAAAGAAGGGCAAAGAGAGATTAAAAATAGTTTAAGTGAAGAAATTAAATCCATCCAAGAAAACGTTGAATCAAATCAAGACGAAATGAAGAAAGTAAACTGTAATCAGTAAAGGGCGACATTGTATCGGTGAAAATGATGATTGAAGAAAAACTTTCTAGTATGGGTGGTAGAATTGAAGAGTTAAAACTGAAAGTCATGGAGATAGAAGAGATCTATAAAGAGAAAATTTTGAACACAGAAAAGAGCTTTGAAGAGAAAGTTAAAGAAAATTTTGATCAAGAGCTAAAAGGAAGGTTTTCAGAGACATAAAGCAAATTTAAGAGAATAGAGGAAGATCTTGAGAGAAAAACTGAAGAAGAGTAAAACAGGAAAGTGATAAACATTTTTTGGAAGAAATTTGAAGAAAGGTTAGGAAATGAATTGCAAAATAAGATCCACAGTCTGGAAGAAAAGTTAGCATCGATGCCTCAGGAAGATGAAATGAAAGATAAAAGAAAAAAGAATAAAGAACCATTTAAGATATGGTAGATCCTCTCGGCAAATATATAAGGCACAGTTTTCCATCGCGGTTGAAGCTAATGGGTGGGACCCTACTGCCAAAACAGTCCATTTAGCAACAGAATTACGGGGCGACACAGCTGACATACTGGAAACACTTTCGAAAGAAGAACGGTATGATTTCAAGCCCCTAGAAAAAGCGCTGGAGCTGTGAAAAATATTAAAAATATACAGTCGTCTCCAGTTAAAGTCCCGTTATCAGAAACTGCGTGAAAGTTTACAAGAGCTGGCATTGGATATTCAAAGACTATCATACTTAGCTTTCTTGGACTACCACGCTGAGACTCGTGATGATTTGGCCCTCGATATTTCATCGATGGTGTGTGATATACAGAGACTCAAAAAGCTCTTAGACTCACCAGTGTCAAAGACGTCGCACAGTGCGACGGATTGCAAACTTATCGGGACAAAACTCTAAAACTCAACTCCCAACATAATAATTTTTGACCTTTCAAAAACAACGTAGATACCCTAGCACAGATGGCAACATTTTAAATTATTCCGAAGTATTTTTAGCTCCGCCATTATTTCGCACCATTTTATTTATAGAAAAATTTTCTCCGATATATGACGTCTATTAAATAAGAACAAAATACTCTTAAGGGGACGGTGGACATTATAAATAAATATTTTTAAATTTTACATCAAAAGTAAAGCAAAAAGTAAAGCAAAATATATTTTGTATATATTTGCACTGAAGTATTACAATATTAATAACATAAAAATAAAAATAAAAAATATTTATTTTTTTTTTAATTTAAAAAAAAATATTTAAAAAATTTAAAAAATTTTAAATGTCTCTCGCGTTTATATTTTTCATATTTTTTTATTACTTTGCTTGATTATTATTCATTTATATATTTTAAATAAATATGGGTATCGGATTTTCTATTCGTTCAGAAGTTTAGTTTTAAGAATAATTTTTGTGAAATATACTGATTTTTTATGACAATATCAATCTCGCGCATAATAAAACAGAGTCTTAAAAATCTAAATATAGGCGAAACTTAAAACGGATACCCAGATTTCACTGAAATGTAACATAAAACATATTAAAGCAATTTTTATTAATTTTAAGCCAAAATCGTGACACGAGAGACATTTGAAAGAAGGGAAAATCGTTAAAAAACACATTAAGAGAAAACAGCATTTAAATTGAATTTCACCAGTTATCATTATTTATCAGTCAAACATTTTAGAAGGCTATATATTTTAAACTGTATGTTTTCTATTGTTTTAACAAAATTAAAGTATTTTAAAAGTTAAAAATATATATGATCAATCTCCGCCGACTATACCGCTAGTTTTTTTTACATTTTAAAGGGCATTTAATCAGATCATTATTTTTTTAAAACCCTTGTAATTTTTGAAAATATCAACTTAGAAGCATGCGGTTTGTTGCATATTGTTCAGAATTAGTTATAGAAAATAAATATAACAAAACGAAAAATCGATGTTTTCCGTTGATTTTTACGATTTTCAAAGCCCACCATTCCTTTAAAAAGGAAGTGGTATGAAATAAAGACGAGGCTAAAAATACTCCGGAACAAATTAAAATGTTGGCATCTATGCCCTAGACTCAAAATATGATAACAATAAGCGCCAGTTTCTTTTGCGTATCTTTCGACGAAAACAAGTTCCTACCAGTTTTTCATTAAGGACGTCGTCAGTCATACTCACGTGCTTCATTTAACAGGTAGTGTTGTGAAGATGTGCGCTTCCGATATATGTTTTTGAGCTTGGGTGTTTTGCATCAAGGTTTAAAGTTTATATTTTCATACTTAATAAGTTTTCTTTTCCGCATTTCTTTTATAACATTAGATCGAATTTTTGATAAAAATTGTTTTAAATTTAGTCAATGTTTTGATACCTTCAGGATGTCAAAACTTTATACATCTTTGTACACGCTGATTCTAGTGTCATTTTATTCCTCGTTTCTTGTAGTTTTTATAAGGGTAAATTTTATCTACAGTCATTCGTATTTTAAGAAGTCATTTATTTTTTTACAGGTAGTCTGCTGGCTGTATCGAGAAGGGAACTTTACGAAAAGTTAAAAAATAAATCTAATTACTCTGGAATGGCAAGATGTAAGCTTGAAATTATTCTTGCGAATTACTACAATAACAAATTCAACTTGCAAAACTGTTCTCAACTGATGTTGGAAGAATTGATCAGATTTGTACATTCATTCATGATTGGATTTAATCATAGATTGAAAGCGTGCCATCGCATTAAAAAAAAAAAAAAAAAAAAAAAAAAAACCTTTTTAAAGAATATTATTCGAAAACTTTGATTTACGCAGCACAAGTGGATTATCGAGTGTAAAGAAACCTGAACGTCTAAAATAAGATTTTAAATCAAATGAAATTAAGTCTAAAACAAGGAAAGTAAAATCACTTGTTACGGTAAGTACATTAAACGAGTTAATCCATGCTAGCAATATTAAATTGAGACAAAGTGGTAAAAGAAATGCTGCTGCAATGGTAGAGGAATTGGTTTCAAGACTCAGAAGAGCAACCAAAGTAAAAAAAAAAAAGGCTTCAAAAGGCAGAGAAATAAATAACTCAGTATACTCCCGTAGAACTTTTGCGTTGATAACTGCAACAAAACTAATTAATTATTATTAATTAATAGTACATAATAATAATATATAATAATAATGATAATAATAAAATTAATATTAATACTAATAAATAATAATAAAAACTAATAATTTTATTGATTTTATTCCTATATATAATTTTGTCCCGCTAGAATAGCAATCCGTCGCAGTGTTCGGACACTTTTGTTACCGACGGTATGCACTAAAGATTGAGACAGCTCAACAAGCCTCCCGTACACACCGCCACACAATCAGAGGAGTCCCCCCCAGATGATTCGAGAGCTGATCTGAAGAAAGTGAAGTAAAATCTGGCAGACATCACAAGGACGAAATGGAGAAAAAACCTTCACCAGTGAAGGGCGACATTGTATCTGTGAAAATGATGATTGAAGAAAAAGAAAGGCGTACCTACATCCCTAGTCGGACAGCATGGTTTAGAGGTTTAACCACACCATCCTGAATAATAATATCAAGAAACCATCAAGATTGGGATTTGAAGTTGCCGTTATTCCTGCTGGCTTATAGAAGTGCTGGCCACAAAATAACTGGCTATACTACAGCTCAGATGCAGTTTGGACGTGAACTTCGTCTTCCATGTGATCTACTGATTGATTCTATGTAATCACCTGTCACCAGATGCGCCTGTATCGCCAAAGGAGTACATAAAAGATTTCCAGGCCTGATTTGAAGACGTAAACTACTTTGCTGGCCTTGTCGCAGTCTTGAAAATATTAAAGAAGTAAAGAATCCAAAGATAATATTCTGGGGCTGTGGAAGAGATGGACATGTAAGGAGAAACTGCCCACTGCAACAAAATAATAAAAATAACCATGTTTCAGAGCTATCGCAGGGAATCTAAGGAGAGGTAATCTCGCGGGGCGGAGGTTGCAGGAAGTTAGTGAACCCTAATTTTCAGTGTTTTATGTTTCTTCGATGAGTGGCGGCGAGAACGAACTTTGTGTTTACGGAAGAGTTAATAACACTTCTTGTTGCATGATTCTCGATACTGGAGCCAACGTAACCATCGTTAGAACGTATGTAGCTTAAGAACTTAAAGGGAAGATTATCTGGACGCTGCCTTGCGTTAAATTCCCGGCTGTGACCGCCTACTAAATCAAAATCCATAGGAAAATGAACTTGACCATCACATTCGGAAATGCCAATTACCACTATAGGGCATATGTGGCAGATATAAGTTATCCTCTAATTCTTAGTCTTGATTTCCTGAGAAAATAAAACTTTAAATTGGAATTTAAGAATAATGAAGCGCATTCAAGCTCGAAAGACATTGCTGTGTTTAATATTAAAAATTCAGACATTCAACCAATTTGTAAGATAACAGAGAAATCCGAAATTTTTATTCTTCCGCACACTGAGACAATAATTTCCGGGACACCTCCTTAAGAACAATACTTTCGCTATGAACTGATTGAATACCCGAATCCAGACAATAGCCTAAAAGGAATTCTGTTGGCTTCATCTCTGCATAACCTTTCAAAGCGCACAATTCCCTTGAGAGTCGCCAACATAAGCGATAAATTAAAGATGGTGAAAAAAGATGAAGTGTTAGCAACCTGCACTCTGGTGTCATGCATTGACTGGCACACTCAGTAAACCGAGTCTAAAGTTCTCTGAGATATTAACAACGAAATTGCTCAAGAATGAAGAGTTAGAAATTGAACAGAGACGTGCTGCGGAGAAGATACTCTATGAATTTAGAGACCTGTTTTCTCGAGCACCTGATGACGTATGAAAGACGAACATTACCCAGCACAGAATTGATCATCCTCCAACCAAACAATATCGAAGAAGAATTCTATTTGCGAAGAAGGAGAAGGTTGCTGAACTACTAAATGAGATGCAGGGTAATGACGTCAACGAACCATCTATGAGTCCTTGAGAATCTCCCATAGTTTTGGTGCAAAAGAAGGATGGATCAAGGAGATTCTGCGTGGATTATCGTCTTTTGAATGACGTAACGAAGAAATATTGTTACCCTCTTCCTAGAATTGGTGACATTTCAGACACACTTTCTGGAAATCAGTGGTTCTCGACTTTGGATCTGAAGAGCTATGGTCCTGCCGTCCATGGAAAGACTGCATTCAGTAGGGGACAAGTATTGTGGCAATTCAAAGTTATGCCATTTGGACTATGTAATGCATCTACAACTTTCGAACGCTTGATGGAGACAGTGTTAAAAATACTTTCCTATGAAGACTGTCTTGTGTACCTCGGCGATATTATCATCTTTGGGCGTACTTTTGAAGAACGGATGGCTAACCTCAAATTGAGTCCTAGCAAGTGTAACTTGTTTCGCCGTGAAGTGAGTTATTTTAACCATACAATCTCTTCTGAGGGTGTGAGAATCGATCCAGAGAAGATCTCTGCAATCAAGAACTGGTCTCACCTTGAAAATATCCATCAAAGTTTCCTGGGATTATGCACATACTACAGGAAGTTCGTGAAGGGCTTTTCGAGTGTTGCCAGACTAATCACAAGCTGACGGAAGCTAAACAGAAGTGTGAGAAAAAATGTGAGAAAATATTCAAAAGACTTAAAAAGGCTTTGACATCTCTGCCTATTTTGACGTATCCACAGACCGACAAACAATTCATGCTTGATATTGTTGCATGTTACGAAAGTATTGGTGCTGTTCTGTCACAGGAAATTGATGGTCAAGAGCGTGTTGTTGCCTACTGGAGTAAATGTTTGTCTGAACTGGAGCGAAAATATTGTACCACCAGAAAAGAACTACTCGCCATCGTAAAGGCCATAGAATAGTTTTCTCATTACCTCTATAGCAGGAGATTCCTGCTCCGGACTGACCACGCCTCTTTAACGTGGTTGCTTAATTTCAAGAAGCCGGAAGGCTAGATTGCTAGGTGGATACAACGCTGGCAGGAGTATGACTTTGAAATGCGTCATCGTAAAGGAACTTTACATGGAATTGCATATGCCTTGTTATGGAGGCCCTGCTCGGAAAGCTGTAAGTACAGCTCTAGAGCCGAAGAGAAATACCAGATGATAAATTCAGTTGTTTGTCAAGCAACAGTTTCAACACCATCGAAACCGGATTCGTGAACCGATCAGGAAGTTAGACAACCCCAGTTGTAAGATCCTGACATAAAGCCAATACTTCAATTCAAGGAGATGACCAGCAACAGACCTACCTGTCGGGAGATTTCACTATTTAGCCCCATCACGAAATCTTACTGGGCCCTCTGGGACTCTCTTCATATTATAAACGGTTTGGTGTACTGTATAGGAAATGGGAACCTGGCGATGGACGAAATTTCAAGTGGCAAGTTTTCTTACCTAGATCGAAGATTCCAGACGTTCTAGTGCAGCTGCATGGTAGCCCTACCGGAGAGAATTTTGGAGTGATGAAGACTCTCCTGAAAGTTCCAGTAAGTTTCCACTGGTGCAAGGCAAGTGAGGACAGGGAGAAATAGAGCAAATCTTATGATGCTTATGCGGCACGTAAAATCCCGAAGAAAGAAAGCCGAGAAAGATTTTATCGGTATAATGTAGGAGCTACGTTTGAACGGATCGCACTCCACATCTTGGATCCTTTGCCACAGACCTGCAGAGGAAATAAGTATATCCTTGTTAAGAAGGACTAGTTCATCAAGTGGCCTGAGGAGTATTCCATTCCCGATCAAGAGGCATGCATAGTTGTAGAGGCTCTAGTGCAGCAATGGTTGTCAAGTTATGACACACCCATACATCTTCATATCGATGAAGGTACAAACTTTGCCTCCGATGTATTCAAAGGCATGTGTCAGTTACTCAGTATAGAGAAAACTCAGACAACGTTCCTCCATCTCCAGTTGGACGGCATGATTTAGAGGTTTAACCGCACCATCCTGAAAACCTCTCTGCTCTAGTTTCAAGGAACCAGCAAAATTGGGACTTGAAGTTGCCGTTGTTTCTGCTGGTTTATCGAAGTGCTGTCCACGAAACCACTTGCTATACTCTACCTTAGATGCTGTTTGGACGTAAACTTCGCCTTCCGTGCGATCTCCTGTTTGGTTGTCTACCAGATGTGCCTTTATCGCCAGAAGAATACATCCAAGATCCTCAGTCCCGATTTGAAAACGTACACAACTGTGCCTTTGAATGGATTCCCATGGCAACGGAGAGAATGAAAATGAGATATGAACTAAAGTCTACACATCACAAATTAAAGGAAGAAGACAAAGTTTGATTGTAGAACCCTATTCGACGCAAAGGACTCTTTCTCAAGCAATAGTGCAACTGGGACTGTCTTTATACAGTCCTAAACTAAAAAGACGTAGTTGTTAGAATTACTAAAACACATTAATCGAAATCGAATGTAGTACATTATTACAGGTTTGCTACATACCATGAGTAATGGTAATTTAATTTTTTTATATGTGTCATGTAAATTTTTGTAAACAAATATTAGTACTTATTTGTAAATTTTGCAAATATTTAAATTACAGTAGAGCGCCGATTATCTGGACGCCGAATGACCGGAATGTCCAACTAACCGGATCGATCAAGGAGCATTTATTTTCTTCCCGTTCTTCTTCCCTTCCCCCCCCCCCCCCTCCAAAAAAATCCCACGAAAATTAGTTTTTATCTTATGATTCTCTGAAGACGGTCGAAATCGCTCCTTTTGCCCCCCCCCCCCTTCCACTAGCTTTCTTCCGCCCAGTTTCAGTGAGAAGGGGCAGAGTGGAAAGGGCTGAATGAAAGGATTAGGACTTTTCTTTTTGCAAGAATTAGAGAGGGTAGGAATGCGTTTCTTGATTCATTTTCTTTTGACTAGCTTATTCACTGAATTAGCACATGGACTCCATAATGGGCGATTTAGTGCATCGGTGATGAAAAAAAGCAGTATCAATTGTATCGGGCCGCGTGAATTGAATGAGGGAACGGGGAATGTTCTTCATGGAAATTCCATGCATTTGGCGATAAAGGACTATCGACCACTGTCGCATAGTAACCTTTAACCTGCGGCTGCGATCCGGTAATGAAATCGGCTCTCCAAAATTGAGTGCGAAGTTATTTTTCACGCTATTAGTTACACGCTGTTTTTCTAATAAGCTTTGTAGGTTAGGAGGAATTTTCAAACATGTCTTGAAAGCGTAAAAGAGTTGTGCTATGGTTAAATAAAAAAAGTGAGATTGTTAACAGACTGAAGAAAGGCGAAAACGGAAACAACATAGAACTTGATTATGGCATAGGGACATCAACTGTTTTCTAAGTTGTCAAATTATCCGGAATTTTCGTTAACCGGATCGGCCTCGGTCCCGACTGATATGGGTAATCGGCGCTCTACTGGACTTAATTTTGCAATCTGTATTGTTATTTTATTGTTATGTACAACACGGTTTTTGTATTCTGGCTTATATAGTTTGTTTAGGTTTGGCCTCCAAACCAAGGGTTGCACTGCCCGGGAGGTGCAGTCCTTGGGAGGGGGTAATATTACGAATATTTAAATTATGGTAGTTATTTTTATGTTATTTCACTCAAAGAACCTTAGGTTATAAATTGTTAATTTTATGCATTTCTAGCTTGCTTTCGCGTTAAAATAGCTCATTTTCTTTTAAAAACACGTTAAAAAGCTTCACCGATGCAGGTAATAGTTTTGGCGCCAAATTTGGCGACTTTTTAGCTCCTTGGCGATTTTCTTTTTTTTTTTTTTTTTTGCGACATTATCAAGAAAATCCTTATTATCAACATCTCGAATATCTAAGCTCTAACTCCATTTTTTAAAAAGTTGCCAGTATTTTCTGGATTTGTAGGATGCTATAAAAGGAAGCCCAATGCGGCTAAGTCAGTCAGTTTTCGCCAAGGTGTTGTGCGTAAAGATCTCGTAATTGAGCCTCGTTTGATTACAGCCTATTGCTGTCTGTTAATGCTTTGCCACAGTTTGTGCTGTGAATTTGATGATGCCAGCTATTATTCAAGCTGTGTTTTCTCGTGAAACTGAAGTTGATACTTGTTTTACGGACCTGTAAACTTCTGGAATTTTCTGTAAATAAACTTTTAAATTTCTGC
Source organism: Salticus scenicus (assembly GCA_963930645.1). Classification (NCBI taxonomy): domain Eukaryota; kingdom Metazoa; phylum Arthropoda; class Arachnida; order Araneae; family Salticidae; genus Salticus; species Salticus scenicus. The sequence continues at coordinate 200,819,746 of OZ005651.1, read as the reverse complement.
AATGTTCGCCTTTCATTCACAAACAGTTCACGAACCCTGAGTACGCAACAATATATTCGTCTTTTCTAACCACAGAAAATTGTTGAAAAAATATATTATTTAGAAATAGTAGTGCTTAAAACAGAGATTTTCTATCGTTGCACTGGTATAAGGAAAATAGTTGCTAACTTGCTTTAAAATAAAATTCTATGTTTATATATATATACAGTCGGTAACAAAAGTATCCGAACACTAGCAAAAATTGCAATAGAAAAAGTAGAGTTAATACTGTTTTGTTAAATAAATCCTTGTTGAATCATGTTCTTAGTCAGTCTAAGAACATGATTCGACAAAGATTTATTTAACAAAGCAGTATTAACTCTACTTTTTTTTTACATAGGAAATTTTGGTAGTGTTCGGATACTTTTGTTACCGACTGTATATATATATGTATAAGCATGCTATTTATTTATTTATTTATTTATTTTTTTGTTTAATTTTTATTTCTTCTTTTAGAAAATTTTAAATTTCTTTTTTTTTTTAAATTTGCAGTTACACATTGTACTACAAAAATACCTCAAAACAACTAAATATTATATTGTATTACTAGCCGCCTTCGGCGACCAGCTGGTTCGCGATCCCTGAAAAATCCGACTTTACGAAATTCCCGCTCGGCGGCGCCTTTTTCCCGTATCAGGTCTAATAACAGCTTATTGATATATCGTGAAAATAGCTTATCTAAATCGCAGTAAACTTCCGTGCGGTAGCGCCTTCGGCGCTGATATTTCAAATTTCTAACTTTAGCTAAGTCCCGCTCGGTGGCGCCTGCGGCGCCTTATCCCCGTTTTAGAACTTACAACACCTTCCTCGCTCATTGGAATTTGAAATATTGAAATTTTAAAATATAGCAGCGCCATCTGGTGGTAGAAATTTCTGTAATATATTGTTCAATTCCAAATCAACAAAGCTTTCAAATGATGTATTACTTATGAAAATATTTTAATTAGTAGCTGAGATACAAAAGAAAACCTAAAAAGGAAACCTTAAAACGTGTAAATCGGGTAAAATCTCGAATAATACTTTCGATAATATAAAAGAACTTTAAAATATCTTTCGAATGATGTATTAAAAATTATATAATCATAATTAGAATTTGAAATATTGAAATTTTAAAATATTTCAGCGCCATCTGGCGGTAGAAATTTCTGTAATCTACTGTTCAATTCCAAATCAACAAAGCTTTCAAATGATGTATTACTTATGAAATTATTTTAATTAGAAGCTGGGATAAAAAAGAAAACCAAATACCTTGCCTTAAAATCTTAATATGCCAACCAATTTCTAACGCTGCAACTCTTTTTTTTTTTTTTTTTTGCCTTTTTTCCCTGTTCCTCAAGCCCTCCCTAATAATCGTACTCTTTCAAAAATATTCACAATCGAATTATCGGGCATTAAAACTACATACTACGAAATTTCGACTACTGCAAATACTGCAAAAAAATAAAAGAAGACAATCTTTTTCCAATAAATATGTCATTTTTTTAATTATTCATATATTTTCATGAAAATTGAACAGTAGCTTTATAATATGCTGTCTATTCCGAATATTAATTCAAATGTAACGTGAATGAAAATTTGAAAAAAATTGAAAATTGCAATTTTTCCCCCCAGTATAAAACACATGATATCTTAATTGATTACAACCATTTCCGTTTTCATCACAGACATCACAGACAGTTGTCTCGTACGTGTTTTGTTTCCGATCGAGACCGCTTAGAAAATCGTCTGCCTGTTGTCAACTAAATTTCATAGTTTAGTTAATTTTAAAAAATCTAATTGACGTATCGATAAGCCGCTTGCACTCTTAGATTCGGAAAAAATTCCCCTTTCATTCTGTACCAAATTCGTAATGATCGGACTAATATTTCTAATTTATTTTCCATTTTTTGTGCTTTTAACTCCGTTAAAATATCTACTTTTATGCAATCTCGGTGAATTCTGAGTCATTGAGATCGCTTTTTGATTAAGACATAGGTCTACATTTTAATTAATATCTCCGCAACTAATTAAAATTTTTAAATTCTGTTTTGACTATCCCCTCGGGCAGGCTTCTGAGCACCCGTATGTCAAATTTTGTAGTTCTGCGTTCAGTAGGGGCTGAACGTATAGATGCTCAGACAGACAGACAGACAGACAGACAGACAGACATCTTCTTTTATTATTATAGATGAATTCTAAAAATATCAATGTTTCCTTTAAATGCAGTTTTAAGAACTTTTGAAAGAAATAATAATAATAATAATAATAATAATAGTAATAAATTATGTTTCTACAATTTAAGAAATTTATTTTGAAAAGTAAGCCTTCGTAAAACCTCCAAACAACTAAAAATTATACTCTTTTACGAATTGTAAATATAAGCAGATCAAGTTTTTCCTTAAAGATAATTTTAAAGACTTTTGTAAGAAATAAAATGTACACACACACACACATATATATATAGGTGTGTGTGTGTGTGTGTGTTCCTATAGCTTTAAAGATTCACATTGAAATGTACAGAATTTTAAAAAACTCTTAAAAATGTATTAAGTGCGTCAGAGAAAAAGAGTTCAAAACTTTTATAAAAAAAGTAAAAGGAAAATGTAACGCTAAATTAATCACCGGAAAGTACTTTTTATCTCTCTTATACGCAAGAAATTCTTTCAGTAGTTCGTTGCTATTCTTTTGTGCTTGTTTCTCTGGGAAATGTTCATTGTTGAGAATATTCTATTTCTGTTGAAAAGAATGTGAAGAAAATTGTAAAAAAAAAAAAAAAAGAATGTAAAAAACCAAGTTAAGAATGAATAGTATTTTAAAACCCTGTTTTGTATTCTCAATTCCTTTTCCATGAGTTTAAAAAAGAGAAATATTTACAACTTACGGGGCATTTAAAAAGAGTTCGTGTTGAAATTGAAGGTTAGAATGAGCAAAGATAAACCTCTTTTATGTCCAAATTTACCTTTTTACTAAATCATCACAAAACTCAGTCTCAATATTGGGTGTTTTAGTTTTGTTCGTTGAATTTTTAAGTAATGTTTGATTTTTGAAAAGAGCATTGAATGAGACTGGTAATTTATTCATACAAATGGAATGAAAGATTTTGAAGAATTTTATTTTCTGTAATTACTTGGCAAGACAGAATAACAAGAATCAAAAGTTTCAATTTTCTTTCAGGAACAATTTATTTTTCTATATGTTCATTTATAATTCTGAAATTCAATTTAAAATATTGTTGCAACTGATATTTCAAAATTGCTTAAAAATAAAAGAATAAATAAAAATAAATCTCAATACATTGTGGTGGTCTTTCTGCATATTTTTGTGCTTAATCGACGTTTTTCACATTTAAAAAAATGAATTAATTAATAGTTTAGTTTTAAGTTTAATATTTAATGGATTTCGCTTAAAGCTTTTCGATATTTAAAATAATATTGCAAGTAGTATAATTATATAAAATGTATAATTTTCGCACGGTAAAATTAGTTTTAACATCAGAACCTTGTAAAACTTTTCTAACATTTCTCGTTTATTTCAGTGTGATACGCAGCATTGAATATGTTTAAAAACATTTAAAATATTTTAAGAATAAATAAATAAATAAAAAAAATATTAGAGGCTAAAGTAAGCATGATTTATAATAATTCTCTTAAGCTAAGGTCAAAGCGTGCGTAATTCAGGTCAAAGCGTGCGTAAAAAGAAGCATCGTCACTCAACTTTAAAAACCAGTCACAGAAAGAATGCGCCATTAAACTGTAGGAGTCGTAACGCAATCTAATAAAGTGATATAAATCATGAAATATAAAATTAGAAACCTAATTATCATTCAAACTCAACTGCGATGCTAAAAACAAAAGCGCAAAATATGTTTTGATATTAACTTCATAGTTGACGATACTTTTAGAGGAATTTCCGAGACGTTAATTGCGGGAGATTTGCCTTGCAATCGCTAAAGGGAAGTTTTTGAAATATATTAGTAGCCATTCACAGGAGTTTAAACGCTTATTTCATAAGAGCTTTGATTCCGTTAGCCCACATGATGAGTGCCAAAATGATTATCTCAATGACATTTATCAAACTCTGAAAAAATCTCACGCTGAATACCCAGTATGTCACCCCATAAATTTAATCCAATCAGATTTCCCGTGTCGGTTAAACTATGGGCGATTGGCGACGATCTGGGACTAAATCCTAAATGTAAAAGACATGTCATCAAAACTGTACAGGAAGGCCTCTTGACTATCCTTAGGGAGCGTACAAGATCGTCACTGATTGCCCATAGCACATCCTCCTAAACTAAATTCCTTCCGCGTGGCTCGGAAACTTGGCAACAGTTCAAGCGGTAGACAGCGCCACCTGGTACAAATTGCGCGACTTCTTTATTCAACAGCCACCAAAATTTTTAAAAGTGGGATTTGATATACATAAAAGGCGAATAGAATCGAAGAAACGTCGATTATATACAGGGTGTCCAAGAATTATCTTTACAATTTTAAACTTTAATAACTTCTAAAATAAAAAAGATATTTACATTCTGTTTTCTGCAGTTAATAGGGCAACTCATCAAGTTTATTTATTTATTTGTTTTAATTTTTTTTTACCTCAACATGTGCACCATGTGTGGCCCTAAGCACATCCAGTCTGTATTCATTTTTCTGCCAAGTACGCTGTGGGGTTTCTGAGCCCCATATTTGTTCGTTATGATGGTTTAACTGGCCAGACACATGAAATGTTGCCTCATCACTAAAGAACACCTGTTTCAACCCTGCATCTTCATCGATACGGTGTAATTTCTCTATGGCCAACTCTGCACGTTTTGGTTTGTCTGTTGGTAACAATGCTTGCAGCTACTGTACCTTATAGGCATAGAGGCGCAACAGTTTGTGAAGCACTATGCAGACTGTGGACCTGAGTTACTTGCAATTGTCTAGCAGCTGAACGAACTGAATTTTTCAGATTGCATGGGAATGCTTCACATACCCACTCAACATTTTCAGCACTTGTTCTGGGTCGTCATGCTCCTTTATTATGCAATACAGAGCCTATGGTCATGAAGCTGGTGTGCCATGCGTGGATGGTGAGCCTGGATGGTGGGTCCTTTTGAAATTTGGTCCGGAAGTTCCATTGAACCTGTGTGTCCGATTTACTCTCTATAAACAATGCCACACATTATGATTTCTCCTGTGTGGCCCACATGCTTATTTAAAACTGGTTAGCCTAAACTGGAAAAAACTTTATTAGTTGCACTAATAACTGCATAAAACAGAATGTAAATATATTTTTTATTTTAGAAGTTATTAAAGTTTAAAGTTGTAAAGATAATTCTTGGACACCCTGTATATCATATATCACTTCTTAAAATTATTGGTGACAGTTGAATAAAAAAAGTCGAGCAATCTGTACCCGGTGGCGCTGTCTACCGCTTGACATTTTGACAAGTTTCAGAACCACGTCGAAGGCATCTAATTTAGGAGGCTATGCCCATAGTATAGCACTAGTGCGACGTAATATTCTTTAAAATTCATCTTGTTATATCATTTTTGCAACATAATATGCATGTCTTTATAATGAAATTGATTCTAGTACATTATTTGGTGAAATTTTTATTGTATATTTGGTATATTTGGTGAAAATTTAAAGCATTTTGAAAGAAGTAATATAAAAATTGTTTTTAATGCTAGAACGTAAATAAAGTTCTAGGTATCACATAGTTATAATAGAATGTGTGGATAAAAGCAATAAATTAACATAAATCGTCGTTATTATACATTACCTATCAATAAGTATTTGGACACTTTCGAATTTAGACATTTGTCAAATATCGAGAAAAGTTCTTTTGGAATCATCTTGAAACTTAACTTTGGTAGCGTGAAGAACGCGTTATATTCAATATATTTCTGCAATAGTTGTGTCCTGAAAAGGAAAAGGGGACCAGTAAAAAATTAAAGAAAAATCAAAATGTTTTGGATCACCCTGTAAAAAGTAATGCTTGAAAAATGTCTTTTGGCTACAGCATGTGATTAAAAGGATTTTTTTCATTATCTGTTTAAATTTTTAATAATCTAACACATATATTCATGGAGATATAACAGTTTTTTTAAAGCACTGAAAAAAAAAAAAAATCCATATTTTTAATTATAACACGTAGAGCACACCCAGAGCAAATATATTTTCCGAAATTTTGGCATACTTCTGTAGACACAGCATAATCACAACGTAAACATCTTACAAAATATAAGTATTTTTACTAAATAATTTTTATCTACGCATGCGCTAACTTAAAAAAAAATTTCTTTCCTCCATGTTGAGACTTGAAAATTTTTTGGGTTTTGTCTGTGTGTCTGTTTGTCTCGCGATAGGGGCCGCAAAATTCACGCCATTGACATGAAATTTGGTACATATTTTCATGAGCTTTACGGAATTAGCTGTATAATTTTGGGTGTGCATTCCATTTGTAGTTCGTGTACAGGAACATGCCAAAAAAATTTTTTATCATTACGGCCTATGGGATGAATTTGTATATACCGCACCTATGGGCAGAATTTGTTTGTACCGCAATAGCGGTCGCAAAAATCTTTCGATTGACTTGCAAATTGGCAAATTGGCACACACGTTCAGGCCAGAGTTCCCAACTTTTATAATTTATTCAGGAGCATTTTTAGCCCCGCCTTCTTTTCGCACCAGAAATTTTGTAGATTATTTCTCTTTAATATGTGACAACGATTAAATAAGAAGAAAACCATTTTTCAAAATTTCCGGTATGAAAAAGAGGCGGGACTAAAAATGCTCGTGAATAAATTATAAAAGTTGGAAACTCTGGCTCAGGCTCTGTGTAGAAATAGCTGTATAATTTTTTATGTCTATATTATTTATGGACTGTGTACAGTGACACGCCGAAATTCTTATCATTACGGCATATGGGGTGAATTTCGTTTAAACGTATTTTAACATCATTACTTTGCGATCAACAAAATGGAATTAGCGTACATTACTGAGTTGCTTAAACTTATGTTTTCTGTGGAAAATATGTGCTCTTAGGCTTCCTAATTAATGTACAGGACCATACAAAAGTGTTACGACAATGCCACGTAAACATCCAAATATGTCAAATTTCGAACAATTTCATGAAAAACGGAGAATAAGCTGAATAGTTTTTACTGGTGTATATAAGGTTTGTGGTTCGTTTACGGAGACACACAAAAGAATTTCGTGACAGTAGAGCCAGTGGAAAATTTTTATTTAAGCGCACTTTAATGCGTTTATGCTTCATTGAACATAACGGAATTAACTTACTTTATAAAGATGCTTAAAAGCATGTTTACTCTAAAAAAAGAGTATGTATAGACTAAATAATTTATTTACAGGACCACACAAAAAAATTCCGATCACGTACTGTAATAATTCAAATGATGTCTAATTAGGTTGAAATATTAATGAGTTATAATTAATTAAATAGTTGTATTCATTTTTTCGTTTATACAATTATTGTGGCTCCTCTTCCACGATACATAAAATAATTTCGTACTATTACGGTCTATAATCGGTATTTCTTAAAAGTGTATTTTAACATGGTTACACTCCGTTAAATATAATGAAATTTTATTAGAATTTAAAAAAAATGTTTTTCAGTGGGAACGTGTGGGCATAAGTTTGGTAATTCATTTACAGGGTTACACAAAATAATTCCGATATGTTATGTAATAATTTTGCATGAAATGTGGTACAAGTCTTTATGAATTACAGGGAATAATTACAAGACAATTAGTTATTAGGAATGCATATATATACATAAATTTACAGATAGGTATAGAAAGAGAGATACAGCGGGGGTTGAGGGGGGCGGCAGCCCCTCAGAAACGTTTCTGTTTATGTAGCAAGTTAATCGAATCAATATATATATATTATATAATAAGGAATTAATGAAAATGATCGGTTGAATAATGCGTGATGCAAATATCACTTTGAGGCTCCTGATCTGCAGATCCACTAGTTTAAAAGCCAAAGGTATTGAGCAACTTATATGAAAGCTCCAAATAAATATCGTCTAAATTTAAAGAGTTAAGAGAGATAGAATGAACATAATATCAGTTCTTCTCATAAAAAAAGAAAGATGATAGGGGGTTTTATCAATATTTATTTACGATCAGCGAACACTGTATTGCCATTGGGCATTAATTGAATCAAAATAAAAATATGAGTAAAACCCACTATAGTTTAGCTTTTATTTTGAGAGAACTGAAATTCTGTCCATTCTGTCTCTCATAACTCATTAAATTTACACGATATTTGTTTGGGGTTTTCATATAAGTTGCTCAATGCATTTGGTTATTAAATTATGCAAATTTTTAATAAAAATACTCATATTTCGTAAGATATTTAACATTTTTACGTTCTGATTGCCGTATGCTGTGTTAAACGAGAATGCCAAATTTTCTGAAAGTGTCTTTGCTCTGGGTTTAATATCCTACGCGTTATAATTAAAAATATGGAAATTTTTTTTGCAATGTTTAAAAAAAAAAAAAAAAGTTATATCTCCATCAGCTTCTTAAAAATTTATACAGATAATGAACAAATTCTTCTTAACACATGCTATAGTCAAAATGCATTTCAAGCATTACTTTTTACAGGGTGGTCCAAAATATTTTGATTTTTCTTTAATTCTTTACTGGTCCCCTTTTCCTTTTCAGGACACAACTTTTACTGAAATATATAAGGTATATTATGGTATTTACGCTACCAAAGTTTCAAGATTATTCCAAAAGAACTTTTCCAGATATTTATCAAAATGTCTAAATTCGAAAGTATCCAAATACTTATTGGTAGGTAGTGTATTCCAGGTTATATCTCTTTTAACATGGACGTATATAGTTGCATATTTTAGCAACATTTTTAATTGATAAAAATAAATGAACCAAAGTTAAAGTGGTTTGTTAAAAAAGAGTATTGTGTCTAATTTTTATTATTATAAAATTATGAATATACATTTTATTTTGAACATAAACATTCGAAGGACATTAGTAAGCGGAAATATAACCTTTTTCAATAAAATTTCTCGTATTATACATGGAATATTTGGAAACACTTCCATTTTCTCCCTTAGTGACAAAAGCTTAAAAGCGATAAAAAATTCTGAGAAAGCATAAATTAAAAATGCAAAATATGAGACTCTAAAAGAAATAATTTTTATTTTTCTTAGCTCATGACGGAATTTAGGATTCTTCTATTTGAGTAAAAATCTTTTTTGTTAGTTTTCTATGATCAAGAAAGTTGAAGATTACTATTCAAAAATAGCGATAGAAATACTAAATAAGTTATTTGAAAATTAAAGATTTTGCAACTTCTCTATTCAGAATATTCTAGAATAACCACTGAAGTTGGCAACTGTTTTTCAACGTTACAATTGATTAAGTTGTCTAATGTTGTTTATATTACTAAATTTTATACAACCACGGATAATACTACAACAGAGTTGAGAACGTTTATAATTTATTCCGGAGAATTTTGAACCACGCCCATTTTTCATATCAACAATTTTTTAAGAGTAATTATTACTTATTTTATGGTAGTTATATATTGGAGAAAATTATTCTATAAATAAAGTGGCGTGAAATAAAGGTGAGACTAAAAATGCTCCGACATAAATTACAAAATTTGGGAACTTTGCTACAATGTCAAAAGAAATATTTGTTGGCAAACCCGATAAACTATTGGGTTGTTCGGAAAATAATTTCGTTTTTTCCTTTGAAAATGAAAAACGATTTTCTTATATTATGTAAATGTTTTATTGAATTATATATTATTCACTTTGGTCGGTTTCTTAGCGATCTTACGAGTTGTTATTTGGCAGTTTTCATAAATCAATACTTTATTTTGTCTTCATTAGCATAAACTGGTTTTCCAGAACATAATGCATCTTCAACATTAAAATTGCCGGAATAGAATTTGGTAAAATAGTTTTGACACTGGCGTTCTTTAAATAAATTTTCTGTATACACATCGTATATTTTTTTCTTGTTTGAACAATATTTGCGTCTTTTTGATAGCAACAACAAAATATACCGAAAATATCGCTTCCGATTTTCTTTATTTGATAGGTCACCAATTAAAACCTATTGAGCAGAATAAAACGAACTTTTGTACAAGCAAGCCTTGCTATATCAGCTGTCACAATATATAATGGTAATGCAGCTTAATTGTGAAGATGGTGTGAAAAAAATACAATTAAATCCTCTGCTGAGAAAAGCGAAACTACTTTCCGAACAACCCAATACAAAAATACGCAAAAATTTCTTCGAGTCGAAGTAACAGATATGCCGACAATTCTTTTTAGAAGCAATGTTAATAATCACCTATTTTCCCCAACACTTCTTTAGTAGAGTAATTTTCTCCGATATGTATTTATGATTACCTTAATTTCTGGTTTATAAGCCACAGACCAGACCTACATGTTTTATACCAAAAGATTCATTTAAAATTTGCAGTCCACAGAATTTCCTATTTTGAACAGTTTCCTATTTTGAATAATCTTTAGTATTCTTCTGAAGAGTTACTGTATTAAAAAAAATAAATTTAATATTCATGTTTAACACACTTAAATTTTGTTCTCAGCAGACGATACAGAAAATACCACTGACATATATATGTGCCTACGGCACTTAACGTGTTAAACACGAACATGTATTGTTTTAGAAAAAAAACCTGAAGGAGCGGCTCGTTTCCTATTTGCTGAATGTTTGCCGACCACATAAAGTGTTATTAACACTTTTGCGACCGCTGGCGTAGATTCACGTCATTTGAAAATCTGTAACTCCACCAGTGGACGTTCCTTTTGCAATTTGTATGTTATTTGCTTCTTAAAAATATACACAACATTCACATTTGCACAATCAACGTACTATGGATACAAATACTTTGATTAGAGAGAGTATGATTATAATGTATATTCATTTGTAATATAAATGTGAATACAGAAAATTTTGTTCTGAAAAAATTTTAACTTGGAAAAATAATGCCACAGGCGGACCTTACTGTCAAAAAGACAAAAACGTGCGGTCGCGAAAGTATTAATATAATATTCACGTGCGTAGTACAATCAAAATTAAAACAACTAATGCATTATTACCCCTGTCAGTTTGATTTATCTTATCTGCGATTTATAGGCCGGACATTACAGTAAATAAGGAAAAAGTATCCTTAAAAAAAATGATGTGAACAGAAGCGGGTTTTCACAATGCTCAAGAATAAAGTAGAAATACTGTCATATTTACACTTGAAAACATTTATAATTTATTCTGGGGCACTTAGTTCCTTCCTTTATTTTTCATACCATGTTTTTTTAAGAATAATTTTCTTCTTATTTATGTCACGTATTGGAGAAAGTTACTCTACTAAAATATGGTGTTGGAAATAGATGGGTACTAGAATTGCCCCGGAATAAATTAGAAATATTATTAACTCTGCATATTTGTAATTAAGCGTGGTTCATATTTTATGAAGCGAAAAAGTAAGTAGAGTTTACAGCATAAATGCAACAGTGGACAATTTTCTGCTTTTTTGTTTCACTCGCGCTTCAGCTAAGCACTCATGAAAAAAAAATGTATATATATATATATATATATATATATATATATATATATATATATACAGTATCTTTGATTTCACTATTGTATACATATATATATATATATATATTGAAACTCTTAGTTTATTGTAAATAATATAAAATGTTATCTTGAAAATTGCAGAATACACAGAGTTCTTTAAAATTTGTATTTCCATAGGAATGCACCTAGTATAATATCTAGTTTATATTGATGAAACAGATCTCTGGCCAATTCAATAAATAATACTCATAAAATAGAGTTAATATTACCATAAATAAAGGAATTTTTATATTTATTGATTAAAATGCAATCTTTGTTTATTATTTAATCGGAATTACAGGAAAAAAAATTCAAATTGAGCATGTCAATAAAAGCTTTACGAGTTTTTGGAGATAAAGTATAATGAGAAAACAAACAAAAGATTATCACGTAAAATTAATGTTCTTCTTGAAGCATTTTTTTTTTTTTTTTTGTTTCCATTACTAATATTTTTCATTATTTATTTTTCAAAAAAAAATTTTAGTCACAAGAACGGTTCAGCTTTTTATTGTTAAGTAGACTTTCCAAACTTTGTGAACTGGATTAAAAAAAAAATAAAAAAATAAATAAAAAATAGAAACAAGAAGAAAATTTCAATATTCTTTCATTTTCAGTTTAAAAAATAATGCAAATGGAAAATTTGTTTTAGTTTTAATTACTTTATCTTCCATTTTCAGCTAAGAAAGGAAATATTTTGTTTTAAAACTACTTAAAAGTTATGTTCATTGTTCTTTTCTGTTAAATTTTGATATAAATAGACAGCCTTCAACTATTGCTACATTCTCTAACTAATTCTTTTAAACTAGAATAAAAACTATTGTTTACTGCTTATTTCATCTTATACGCTCAAAAATTTTAGGCAACATTTAATTTAAAAAAATTAAAAACAGCAAAAAGAAAAAAAAGAAAAAAAAAGTAAGCGTTTAAAATTTTAATTACATAAAATTGTACCAGTGCAAACGAGTAAAATTTTTATTGATAAAACTGAATTATAATTCAAAAATGAAAATTAAGATAAAATAATAATGAGGCTGAGACTCAAAAAGGGTGCAGAGTTGCCAACATTTTAATTTATCCCGGAGCATTTTTAGCAACGCCTTTATTTTACACCACTTATTTTTTCAGAGTAATTTTTTTCTTATTTTATAGTACTTGTACATTGGAGAAAAATATTCTGTGAATGAACTGGCGCGAAGTAATGGAGGGGCTAAAAATGCTCCGGAATAAATTAAAATGTTGGCAACTATATGAAGATGAATAAAAAAGCAATCTGTTTATGAATGTTTAAATGGAAAGAGGATACACGCGAATATACATATAGATACTGGAACAGCATATTAAAAACATTATTATAGATGCATTTTTTTTTTTTTTTTTTTACTAAACCGAAGAATGATATTTTCTAATATTTTAATATACAATATTATTGTGTAATATATAAACAAAAGCGGATATAGTGAAAAATGTGCTTTTAAGTAAAAATGGAGAAATTAGAAATTTTCTTTTATACGTAGGATATTTAATAAACTACACCATTTAGATTTTAAAAAAAATGTATATAATGCTTGCAAAATACTGTAGTTATTATTTTTTCTTTTTATGTAAGCATAATTTAATCGGTTAATACAAATCAGAATTTTTTAATTTAAAAGTAAATCGATGGTTTTTAATTTCAAGCGACGTTTTTTATATACTCCATGTGTATAACCTTTACCTTACGCGTAAGCAATATATTCACACAACATATCACAATTCAAAAATAATTGTTCTGGAAAATAATGATCATAGCATTACTTTCAAATTGTGATTTTTTATTTAGCTTTAAAGGGGCAATTTTGTGCATAGTTCTTTATATTTTAGTGCTAAAATTATAATTTGTATCCTGGATTTATTTTTTTCTACTGGCTTGAAATTTTTTACAGTATACTCTATAAGTTATTCGATGCACTCACTGTGTATACTTATTGGTATTTACATATGTTACACAAAGTTATTTTTCATAATTTTTTAAATATTGCAGAGGGAAAAGACACACGTTGCAACTGCAGTTTAATAAAATTTTTGTAATTAAAAAAGAGTAGTTTGAAATTGAGAAATGGTTTTAGAAGTTAATTTCACTAACATTAAACTTCGAACGCTTCAACTCCCCTTTAGCAGAAAACTCATAAACTCAAGTTATTAAATTTCTTTCAACAAATTTTACAACAATTCTTTAGCAGCAATAAAAGAAAGTTTTTGTATTTAAGAAAAATTAATCCTTGTGCATATTAATGAAATAATGAAACTTACACTTTCGAATTTGTGTTTAGTTTTAAAATACGTTATTAGGTAATTAGGTATGGAATGTCCAAATTCGATGCATTACTGATGTTCATTATATCTCTAGCAGGAAGAATGGCATTCAATCAAATTATACACCATCACTGTCTACACAGTGCTGCAATAATAAGCTATTTTGTTCATGCTAGCGGCAAAAGAAAAAAAAAAAAAATCTGCAAAGCAAGATATTACAAAACGCATCTAACAGAGCTTGTGGAAGGAATTAGTCCAAACTGAAAAATATGATAGTCATGTGAGCGAATTTTCGTGAATATGGCGGATAACATAAAGTTTTCAAATCCAAGTTCTGTAGTTTACGCAATGGTTATAGTGAAACACGGGGATGAATGATGTGGTGTTACAGAATTAGTCTCTTTTCATTGATAAATCTTAGCAGTTTCCATCTTAGCATGTTCAGCATATTGTCTAACTTCTTGCAAAAATCTTTCCTTGTAATCGACTGATCGAAGTTCATGAAGCTACAGTAGATAATTCCAGCGATAATACACAAAACTGACACAATAATTTTTTATGCGCTGTCAAGATTACGGGTGTTTTTTTTTTTTTTTTTTTTTTTACTTTTTTAACTTTACCTTTATCTATTCATTAGTGCAAAAGCATACGATTATTAAAAATAATTAAATAATTATCATATGTCACGATTCAAAATGAAAATTCCCTGATTACTTTAATTTGAAACAACGACACCCTGTGTATTCATTAGTCACACCATTACCAAGTATTCAGTTTTTTTTTTTTTTTTTTAAATTTTTGTTTTAATTGCATTTTTTCAACGTCGGATGTCATACTTGAAAATCATTCATGCTTTTAATCTGTCCCTGGTTTAACACAACGGTTTCTCATAAGACAACTTTGAGAGTTACAAGGGGAGATCAAGACATGAAAAATTCGGTAAGGAAGTGGGCTTGCACAGAATTGTAGTATACTAACAAGATAAAGACTTATTAAATCAGGGAATCGCAATAGCCAAACAATCTGTAGAGAAAAGCATTGAAGGTCTCAGTAACAGCTTAACCCTTTCGCTACCAGCGTCACATATATGTGACGATCCGATTTTCTTACCTGAGCCCGCGTCACAAATATGTGACGGGTGTTCATTATTAGTTTACGATAATTGTTTGCATCAAATCGTGTTGCACACAGACGGGTTATGTTATAAAATAATAAAATAGATACAGGATGTTATTGGTTTTAGTTAGATCGTTATAGATGCATCCCACAAAAATAAATGACAATTTTATCATATTTAAATAGTAAGACGTTTGGGCTGTGGTGACGGTTTTTCTCCTGAGGCTCTGGTAGCGAAAAGGTTAAGTAAAAGTTGTTTCTGGATAAACCTCACACAACAGTGGCGTAATTGGTAGTGTGCAACGACTCTCTCTGGAGGGTTTAGGTTCGATACCACCCAAAAGTAACTATTTAATTATCTAAGCAATTTTTACCTATATTTTATATTTAAAAGAAAATTTCAAAAATTTTAAAGATAGAATAAAAATTTAAAGATCGTAAATACAGGGATCGGTGCAGTAACCATTTTAAATGTTTTACTCTTTTATCTTTAATTATTTAATTATCTAAGCAAATTTTAGCTTTATTTTATATTTAAAACAAAATTTCAACAATTTTAAAGTATATTAAAAATTTAAAGATAGTAAATACAGGGGTCGGTCGGTGCAGTAACCTTTTTGAATGCTTTACTTTTTCATCTAAAATAACTACTGCAACGGTCATTAAATTTTCCTATAGAACAAATAGTAGTATTTAAATAAGTGACTGTGCAGACTCCTTGAAAGAAGAAAAAAAAATACATTTATATATATTTTAATTATAAATAAATATTATTCATTAAAATGGGAAATTTTGGGTCTAATTATTCAGGAAATTAAGTTTTACAATAAATCATCATTAGATTAAACAGCATAATATATGTATACATAAAACGCTGAATAATACGTACAGACATAGCTGCCAACTTTTTAAATTTATTCCGGAATGTTGTTAGTATCCGCTCTTTTTTCCCACCGTAACTTTCCTTATATTTAATGGTTTTTATATATTGAAGAAAATAACAAGGAATACGGTGTGAAAAAAGGGCCGGTAATAACAACATTTCGTAAAAAAAAAAAAAAAAATAGCAGCTATCTATTAAAATAAATGGCAAGAAAAATAAAGTAAGTAAAATATACAACGGTGTACACACAGAAAAATGGAAAATCGAAACTTGTCAAGAAACGTGTTATCTTTGTCATAGTACACGTTTTCCTAGTATACTGACAAATTTGCACAAAATTACGCAACATTTTAAACAATCAGAACACTACCTGACAATCCCATTTAGTCATGAGACACAAAAGTCGTTTTATTTTACCATGTATCTTTAATGTGTTTCGTCTGATGATCCGTTTTGCCTCTAAAACTTGTCAGATGACTAATTTCCCAGGTACAGTTTTCATTTTCCTCAAATTTGACCGGTTAGTCAGATGAGAGAATAAAAATAAATTGTTCCTGTTTTGTCAATTGACTAAGAAAAATTTGTTTGGCTAGTCCAAAAGCTCAGCATTATTATTTTTTTATTTTTTATTTTTTTGTTTATTTTGTTTTATCTTTTTTGTCTCCTTCTGACAACTTGAGTTAGTCAACCGAAATCGAATAATTTAACCTATCAAATTTGGCGGGATAATGCAATCGCAGAATTCGAAATCCAAATACTTAGAAGTCTGAAATCGTGGATCCGTTGATGTTGTTTCGGTTCCATTTCCATATTTGTGATAATTTTCATTTTAGAAATAGACCGAGAGATTTTAATTATCTGCGAATCGAGTTTACGGTCAAAAAGTAAGTGCTAAATACTTTATTTATTGTGTATATATATATATATATTTATTGTAAAGCTTTGTTAGAATAGAAAATTGTAAAATTCTAAGCTTTAGCAATCTTCTAACAATATCAATGGTATTTAGAATTTGTTTTAATTTATAAAGTTGTTTAAAACGTATAAATTTTAAAATACGTTATTATAAATCTTAGTTTTGCGTATCGTTGTATTATAAAAATAAGTATTTTAATTTTTCTGAACTATAGTTTTTTACATATATTTTTAACATTAAGCTCGTATTTATATTTTTTATACACAGATTAGTAACGCTTTATTTTCCCTTAAAGGTGGTTCAGAAGGTATTTGGATTCCAAGAGATAAAAATTCAAAAAAGATATGGAAAAATGCTATTTATAAGGATTTTGAATAACTCCGAATTCTAAGGTATGTTTTTAAATTATCTTTTGCTGCATTTTATCTATCTTATCTCCGAACAAGAATAATATTCATACTTTTTTATATTTAAAATTTTTAATGAGATGAATTAAAAAAATTAAAAGGTTCCTCGTTTATCTGTTATTTGTTCTATTTTTCCTGTTGAGCGATTAGCACTAAAAGTTGACATAAACTAATAATTTATGTTAAGGTGCATCTACATATAATTTTATATGCAATTCTGTGCAGTAGTTCCTGAGATAGAGCCTTCCCTGAAATTGCAGAAATCGATGTATAACAATGCCACCTGTCGTGCAATTGCACCAGAAGTTGGTAGACACTAACTTATGTCAAGGCGCATCTGCGTATATTAATTTATATGCAATTCTGTGCAGTAGTTCCTGAGATACAGTCGCCACAAAACTTTTTGTCACATACAAACATTTTCTATTGTCAAAACATGTTGTGGACCTCTCAAAACGCGTAAATCCATCAAAAACCGAAAATCGAAAATGTTTACGAATCCAATGCTTTCTTCTATTGAATACAAAAAAAAAAAAAAAAAAAAAAAAAAAAAAAAAAAACGTAAAGAATAGTATGTGTGTTACTGGCAAAATAATTTTAAATTGAAAAAATAATACAAAAAAGATTAA
Source organism: Salticus scenicus (assembly GCA_963930645.1). Taxonomy (NCBI): domain Eukaryota; kingdom Metazoa; phylum Arthropoda; class Arachnida; order Araneae; family Salticidae; genus Salticus; species Salticus scenicus. The sequence goes on along the minus strand of OZ005651.1, from coordinate 200,801,846 downwards.
GCATAAGTTTAGATTAATAACAATTAATATGAAATGATTGGGCTTCTATAAACATCCATAAAAGAACAACAGAAGTTTTAACTAAGTGTTAAAATTCTTATGTGAAAACTAAAATTTAAGACACAAAAAGAACCAACTCATTCAAAAATTTATGTTTTATCACTCACAGCTAACTGCTCAAGTGCTTTTTCTTTCTTTCTTCTGTTTTATTTATTATTCTTAATATTATTATTATTTTGTGTGTGTACGCGCGGAATTTGGTTGCGAGGAAGGGAGGGGGGGGGGGGCAAGTGATTGCACAATCGAAACTGAATCAGACTCAAAACTATGAAGAAAAAAAAAAAAAAAAAAAAAAAATGTTTTTCCTATTTCTATCTTCCCTTTTCCACCCCCCCCTTTCTTATCGGCTAAAGTAAACAAATACGTAAATATTTTGTCATTAAAGTGTTTGTTTATTTATGTGAACTGGATTATTATTCTTGTAGCATTTTAGTCAATTAAAAAAAAAAAAAAAAACGAGTTGGAGATTTGGTATTTTCTCTAGCTTGAATGAATCACTAAATATATATCACCGAACTTCGAATACTTAACTTTAGGGGTGGGGGGGGGGGCAGGGGATGTAAGTAATAGGTATTAAAAAAAAACAAAAAAAAAACACTTGTAACAGAAGAAAACAGCTGCCAATTTGTTGTTTAATATTAGAAATTTTGTTTTTTCAGTATATTTTTACTCCATTACCCGACTGCCGTAGGTAATGGAAGTATTGTATTCGGTCCAAAAAATCGATATCAAGATTTCACCTGATTTACATGCTTTAAGGTCCCCTGAGTCCAAAAATGTGTTTTTTGGCGATGTCCTCTGACTATGATATCTCCTAAACTAATAAAAATAGAATCATGAAACTTCAGAATTGAGACAGGTCTGGTGAACATATGAATTTTTTAAGTTTTGGTGAAAATTAGAAAAATAGGAAGTGGGATATCCGAAACCGGAAGTGAGTTCGTAAACCCGTATCTCAAAAACGGCTCCAACGATTTTCTTCAAAGTTACTGTATAAACACTCTATTAGATGTCCTTTCGAATGATATAGTTGGTTAGTTCAGGACAATTGATAGGCGTCCTGTATGAATAGCTCAATTTCAGGTTTCGCAAGTGCGTTCCTTCCAAAACGACTGTATGTATTTTTTTTAAAGTTGCAATATTAACCCTCTTTTAAATATACTTTTGTATGTAATTGTTGTTTTCCGGTCAACAATTGAACATGCAAAGTCGCTATCTCAAAAATGGCTCTAACGATTTTCTTGAAAATTGTTACATAAACCCATTTTAGGTATCCTTTCTCATGCTTTACGTGGTTATTACAGGACAATTAATAGTCATCCTGATCAGTTAGATCTGTTTTAGATCTTGGAAACTGGTGTTTCAAAAAGTAAAATAATAATTAAAAAAAAACTACCCCCCACCTTTTTTCTTCTTCTTTTTTTAAACTCGCTATGTAAACTCTGTTTTATATGCCTTTATGCTGTATTAACTTTCTCTTACTGGAAAATTTTTAGTTGTCTATTTCATTAGGTCAATTCTATGTCTTCTGATCACATTAACTCCAAAAAGTGCATATAACACGTGTAATAGTGGATAATGGAAGTCGTGTGGTTGTTTCACACCAATTTTTTTTTTTATTTCCGTTTTCATTTTTATTTTAAGAAAATAAATATTCAAAATTTCCCCCGAACATCGTTCGCGCGTTCGGACATATTCTGCACCCCTGGAAATATGTTAAAAGGCACTTTAAAGAAATTCCTTCCATAGACTGTACTGTATTGGACGTTTCGTATTTGTTTGAACATACATAAATTATATAAATAGCATTTATAATACGGTTGTCAGCTTCCAAATATGTTTAATAATAGTGTACTAACAGCAATATATTCATTTAAAAAAAAATCTATAAAACCAGACCGATTAAAAAAAAAAAAAAAAAAAAAGCTTGTGCGTGCGTAATCAAGTAGTAAGTAATCATACGAATACGAATCATACCCAAAGTAAGCATACGAATTATAAAGTAAGTGGAATATGACAATATATATATGTATCATCATTATCAATTTCAGCCTTTATCAATCCACTGCAGGATGAAGGCCTCTCCTAGGTGATTCCAAAGTGCCCTATTTTCACATAAAAATTTATAAACGAGTATATAATAATTTATGCATAGATTAAGAAAGGTTTTGATATATGCAACTCCCTAACTAAATGCAACCTATGCAATGAGGTGAAATTTACACCTCATATAACGTACTTCTTAGCGACATCCTAATGACCTTTTTTTTTTTTTTTTCATTTTAAGGTTTGCGAGCTCCATTTTAAACCTGGTGAAATTATGCAAACAGTAACATATTTTAATGAAAAAGAAGAAAAGTTATATCAAGTCCCAAGAAATAAACCAATTGTTAAAGATGGTGCTATTCCTACGATTTTCAGTGATTTGCCATCATATCTATCAAAGCCAAGTACATGAAGACAAAGTCCTGTGGAAATATTTCGTTTTTGTTTAAGAGCTATTTAGATTTGTAAATAATTAAGTTGGAAAAAGTTAGAAAATAATGACTAAAAAAATTTGAGAAGTATTGCAAAAGCCAAGGCAAAAAAAATACGTTTTATTACCTAATGATATTTGTGCTTTTATATTATTATTATGATTAATTTTTATGCAAATGATAGAAAAATCTTCTTTATGTACATGAAACATATTTATAATTTTCAGTAAAATTATTTTTTTCTTGATTTTTGTCTTTTATGTCTTATTTTAATTACTTAGTTTCTTATTTAAATAAGCAAATAAATCTATTTAAAATCCTGAGATTTAAAATCTTATTTAAAATGTTGGTATAAAGAATGTTGAAAGTATGTTATCAGGTAAATGAGAGTTATTTTGGATGATCAAATACTTGTAAATTATTGCTATATATTAAAATTTATCTGTGCATAAAATTTACAGAGATGATTAAAGGAAAAAAAAAATTCTTATTATATACGGTAAAAGGTGTTTTTAATGCAAATTCTATGTCCACCCTCACCTTAAAAAAAAAAAAAATAAAAAAAAAATAAAAGGTGTATCATTAATATTTATGATTTTAAAATTTTAAATAACCGGTTTAATGAAGAGCTGGGATGGAGATATCTAAAGTAGGAAGCGGCCATGACGTACAGGGAACCCGGTTCAATAAGCTCCGTAAAACAAAACATAGCATCGAGTCATTTTCCATTTAGTAAATGAGATGTTTAATTACTCTTATAAGACATATATTAATGATATTCTTGGACAAAATGGAATAAGTATATTCGAAAACATTCACGATGGAGAATTCCTGTTTATTATTTCAAGACAGACATCCAAAAGAAGAATGGAAGCCATTACGATATCTTTTTCTAAACAGAACACATTTCGACATTTCCAGTCAATGATAAAAATATAACATCTTTACAGAATGACAGACAGCAAGCTAAATAATTTATTTCGCCAAATCTCATTGGCATCAAAAATCAAGTTGGCTGAACACATTTTAAATTTATATCTGGTAAACCTAAATAATAGTTAAAAGATTGGCTAAAAATTAAATTACGTCATATGATGTGATTAAATTTTGTCAGGCATCCAGAATTTGGCTAAAAGTGCGAAATCAATTGATAAAAAATATTAGAAATTATTTTTAGCTATGTTTAATTACTCTTATAAGACATATATTAATGATATTCTTGGACAAAATGGAATAAGTATATTCGAAAACATTCACGATGGAGAATTCCTGTTTATTATTTCAAGACAGACATCCAAAAGAAGAATGGAAGCCATTACGATATCTTTTTCTAAACAGAACACATTTCGACATTTCCAGTCAATGATAAAAATATAACATCTTTACAGAATGACAGACAGCAAGCTAAATAATTTATTTCGCCAAATCTCATTGGCATCAAAAATCAAGTTGGCTGAACACATTTTAAATTTATATCTGGTAAACCTAAATAATAGTTAAAAGATTGGCTAAAAATTAAATTACGTCATATGATGTGATTAAATTTTGTCAGGCATCCAGAATTTGGCTAAAAGTGCGAAATCAATTGATAAAAAATATTAGAAATTATTTTTAGCTATAATGATTCAACGGAATCTTCAAACGTTTGATCGGAGACAGGAAGCTACAATAAAAAAAAATCGTCTGCGGTTTTAAAGCATAAAATGAATGGGTTTCTCTTTCTTTGATATTTTATTTAATTATTACTTGATGAGATTTAGAGCAGGAAAAAGAACAATAAATTATATGAAATTACAGATTAATGAAATAGAAATAAAAATAAAATAGCATAAGCGAAATAAACAAAATTGTATTAAATTCTTTTAGAATAAGAAATATAATGTTTGCTTGTATTATAAATAAATAAATAAAATGTAATTTATATTATTATTATTATTTTATTTTAAAAAGGGATATGTGATGTTTTTCAACATCACAACCGGAAATTTGGAGTTTGATGTTATTTATAATTTAGTACATTGTAATTTCTATACCTTACATATCGTTAATATTGTCTATATCAATACATTGTATCGTCGTACCTGTTTATAATTTTAATTTGGTGAAAAAATCCATTATTTAAAAAATATATGCATATATTCAGGTGGCTTAACCCTTTGTATCCCACGGGGTCTTTAAAGTCCTACCAAAAAAATTCCTCAATATAGCAGGGATGGAACACGGGCGCAGATTTCATACCGGAATCTGTTTAAGAAATTTTACTACCTATAATATCGTTGATTTAAGAAGTAGAAATTTTTCTTACATTGATAGTGGTATGAATACTGCGCCCGTGTTCCATCCCTGATATAGCCTAAATTTACTACAGGCTTTCATTGGAACTTCAAAGTCCCTATAAATTAAACTTTCTCTATTGTTAAGCAAAAGTAAGCTAAATTTAATATGAGATGTTTCTCTTTCAGAAAAGAAATATAATAAAAAAGTTTCAAACTATTTTTCCAAAAATAAGGTGATTTGGTATGTAAAGGGTTAAGTAAATTAAGTGTTTGAAACATTTTTTATTTTATTTTTTAATGTTTATAATTTGTATTTTAACTAATTACAACATATATGTTTCCCAAAATTTTCATATTTTTATTTATTGAAAAGTTGTGATTATTAATGGCATCAGTGGTTATATTAAACATAAATAAACACCGCTCAGTTGCTTTATTAGCTATATTAATTCGTACTCTGCTATTACTCCTATTTTTTAAATAAATAAATAAATAAATATATATATATATATATATATATATATATATATATATTACCTTTGAAATAAATTTATGACTAAATATAAGATTTATTGTTTTATGGAGGGAAAAAATTGGGAATGAAATGGGTAATATTAAAAAAAGGAACTTAAAAAAAGAAAAAGGTTTATATTTATTTTTGTAACCACAGCGTATAAAACAAAAGCACCGAGGAGAAAAAAAAATAAATTCTAAATATAATAAATTCTAAAAATAATTCTAAATCCATATATGAGGATGTGCATAAAAAATGGACTAAATCATGTGGCGCCACAATCCATTTGGAAGGTCTTGATAAGAAGGTGTTGGATAAATGCTTGCGTTAATAATAAATAAATGTAGGGAAGAATGTTTAAACTAGCGAATTCTTTGTTTCAGTGGTTTGTTAAATTTCCAGTATTCATAGCTGCTAACTTTTTTAATTGATTCCGGAATGTTGTTAGTAATGCCCTTTTTTCAAATCATATTCTTTGAGGAGTAATTTTCTTCATATTTAATTGTAATTACATGCTGAAGAAGATTATTCTAGAAATAATATGGTATGAAGAAAAGGGCGAATGTTAACAACATTCCGGAATAATTTGAAGAAGTTGGCAGCTATGAGTATTTTTTTTTTTTTTTTTTTTTTTTTTTTTTTAATGATAGACAAGTAATATTTTCCAGAAAAGTTCGTTAAATGTATTTTCAAGGTTGAACACCTTAAAGGGGAGAAAAGATTAAACAATTACAAAAGTAAAGAGGTTAAGACTAATAACAATGCTTTTACAAAAACCCCTGCAAACAAGCACGAATCTCTTATTCTTCATAAAATATGAAGGATTTTAACCAATTAAAATTTTGATTAATCTGCTTACTTGCCAACTCCACTGTTTTTACCAGTAGACTACCGTTTTTTTTTTTTTTTTTTTTTTTTTTAGCTATTTCTACTGGTCTGCTGTTTTTAGGAACTTACAAGAAAAATTGTAAAATTGAGCAATTTTACTGGAAAATATATAGAGGAAAATATACAGAGAATACATATAATAATGAAATGAGGCTTATTAAATGTATGTGTAAAAAATACAATATTGATTTTAATTAACTCAAAACAAACTTAAATTTTTGGATTTTTTACTTCCATCACCCTACTACCGTAAGTAATGGAAGTACTGAGCTGACAACCTAATCCGGCAAATTGTTAGTACCGCCCCTTTTTCTACACCAGTCATTTCTTAGAGTTTTTTCTTCTTAATTCATCGTAAATACATTTGAAGAAAATTGCTTTAAAAATTAAGTGGTGTAGAAAAAGGGGCGGTACTAACAATTTGCCGGATTAGGTTGGCAGCTCTGGAAGTATTGTATTCGGTCCAAAAATTCGATATCGAGATTTCACCTGATTTACACGTTTTAAGGTCCCCTGAGTCCAAAAAAGTGGTTTTGGCAATTGGTAAGTGTGTGTGTGTGTGTGGAATCTCCAGGCTATCATATCTCCGAAACTAATAAAGATAGAACTACAAAACTTCAGAATTAAGACAGGTCTGGTGTACAGATGCATTTTCCAAATGTTGATAAAAATTGAAAAACCGGAAGTGGGACATCAGAAACCAGAAGTGGGACCGTAAGTCCGTATCTCAAAACCGGCTCTAACGATTTTCTTCAAATTTGCTATATAAACATTATATTAGAAGTCCTTTCGAATTATATAGTTGGTTAGTTCAGGAAAATCGATAGGCGCCCTGTATAAATAACTCAATTTCAGGTTTCGCAAGCGCGTTCCTTTAAAAACATCTTTACGGATTTTTTTCAAACTCGCCATTTTAACTCAATTTTCTCAAAAAAAAAAAAAAAAGTCTGGTGTGAAACAACCACACGGCTTCCATTGCCCACTATTACACGGATTATATGCATTTTTTAGAAATAATGTGGTCAGCGAACACGTAAAATTGACCTAACGAAGTAGACACCAAACAAATTTCCTATAATGAAAGCTAATATATATATGTGTGCGTGTATGTGTGTGTGCATGCATGTATGTATAAATATATATATATATATATATATACATATGTAAACATGTAAAATAGAATTTATATAGCGAGTTAAAAAATAAGTGGGGGGGGGGGGATGAGTTATTTTTTCAAACACCAATTTCCGAGATCTAAAACTGACCTACCTAATCAGGATGACTGTTATTTTTCCTGTAACAACCACTTAATACATGAGAAAGGATATCTAAAATGGATTTATGCAACAATTTTCAAGAAAATCATTAGAGCCGTTTTTGAGTTTTTCACACCAGATTTGTAAATAATGCTTTGTAATTAAATAGTATATTTACATAGTCATTGTGAGTGTATTTTCAGTCAGATAAGATAATTAAAAACTGAATTTTGATCCTCATTATCTTATAAAAATCTGGAGAACATTTTAATTTCTAAATGCAGTGAAAATTTAGTTTAACAATTCTATGAATAACAATTTAATTGTTATTTTCTTAATGAAGCAAAATCTGCTATAAATGTAAAAATTTGTGTTTAAGTAAATATCATAGACAATATTTTTTTTCCCTAATTTTTAGGATTTGAAATTAATTCTTTAATACACATAATCTCAATATTTTATTTGTTTTCGTTTGAAAAATTAGTGATTTTTATTTAAAGAAAATTTTTATTTATGGAAAATATTTTGTAAATATTCATATATTTTTCTTTTTGTCTACTATATATTTATATAAATTCAGTCTCTATCGTTAAAAATGTCAATTTACAAAATCTCTACTGTTTTTTTTTTTTTTTTTTTTTTCCGATAAAATCTACTGATTTTTAAAACTGATATGTTGGCAAGTATGAATCTATCTCAAATATTATGAGACATGCTAGTCATTGTTTTTTTTTTTTATTTATTTTTTTTTTCCGAACTAATCTTATTCCACAAATATTATGAGGCAGCTTAATCAAATAGAGACTCGTTTTCCTCTTCAGATATTACCAGACAGGTTAGTCAGGCAAATAATCTTGACTATCCTGCCTCTTCAAATATTCTTTGAAAATTGACTACCTTTCTTAGTCAGATACCTGAGATCTGTTGACTAACTTTCTTAATCAAGTGTAGATTCTGACTAACATGCCTTGTCTTTGAAACTGCGGTTGTTGACTAACCTTCCTGGTCAGATAATTATGATTGTCGACTAGCCTTCTTTGTCTGATAATATTAACCTTCCTAGTCTGGAGTAGTGTTTTGGTGACTAGTTCAGCAAGTACACTTTTTAGTTTTGGAGACTAGTTCAGCAAGTACACTTTTCAGTTTTGGTGACTAGTTCAGCAAGTACACTTTTCAGTTTTGGAGACTAGTTCAGCAAGTACACTTTTTGGCTAGTCAGCTATTTTGGTTAGTCAATTCTGTATTGTCAGTTGAGCATTTTGCCAGGTCACTGTGACCAATTTATTTTTCTGTGTGTAAGAATGATAGTATGATATTTAGCACAGTTGTGGCAATTAAATATTGATTTGAGAATTGTGTTTCTGTTTTAATATGTTTATTCATGTTTTTAACTCTTTAAAGTTGAAAAACGTTTATGTCTTCAATTTATCTGTCTGTCCGTTTGTCTGCCTGTCTTTCTGCGCTCTAACTCTCGTAAATATTCACAGAATGTCTTGAAACTAATATATGTTATTAGATTTCACTATCTCATGTTCCTTTTTGAAAATGGAATAAATACCATTGCTGGTTTGTGTACAGGGACACCCGAAAGTATTTCAAAGCACTGCTTTCTATGAGAGGCATTTCTATAAACCATATTTTAATAACTTTAATTTATAAAAACTTTAATGAAATTGAAACATATTATTCAAATTCTCTATCGGATGTTCCTCATTGAAAATAATGTCACTGGTTTGTGTACAGGAGCACCCGAAAGCATTCAAAAGCATAGCATTCGTATTTCTATAAACCATATTTTAATATTTTTACTTTGCACAAATCTTAATAAAATTGAAATATGTTCTTCAAGTTCACTATCGGATGTTCGCTATTGAAAATGGAGTAAATACCACGAATGGATTATGTACAGGGACAAACGAAAGTTTTCCAAAGCACTGCGTTCTATGAGAGGTATTTCTGTAAACCATATTTTAATAACTTTGCACAAATCTTAATGAAATTGAAACATGTTACTCATATGCACAAAACAATTCTTTCTATAGAATATAGTATGGTAAGCATTAAGATGTACAGGACCACGCAAAAAGTATTCATTTACATTAAGGGCTATTATTGAAATTTTTTGGAGCTGTATTTTCGTTTACGTTAAGCGTTTTTAACAATTTATGTTAATTTTCAAGAGTGAATATGATATTAAGCGTATCTGTCTGGCTGTTCGTCTGCCTGACTCCAGCGTCCGTGAATATTTTCAGGATTTCTTAAAAATAATGTATGCTATTCAAGTTCATTATGGGATATTCCCCATTTAAAATGGCAGTAATAGGCTCTGTACAACTTGTTTGTGTACAGGGACATCCAAGAAAAGTGCCATGGATTGCGTTTTAGGAGAAACATTTTTATAAATCACATTTAAATAACTTTGTACTGCAAAAATCATAATGAAATTTACATTTATTTTTAATATGATAAAATAATGTTTTGTATAGAAAACGGTATGGTTAGCCTTCAGATTTACAGGGCTATACTAGAATATTCAGATACATTAAATGATGCAGTGGGAAATTGCTGGAATTGCATTTTCGTTTATGTTGAGCATTTTTAACACTTTCCAACTTTGTCTAAGTGTGATTATGAATTCAGTTAGTCAATCCGTCTGACTTTCTCTCTGCCCGTTGTGTGAAAACGTACACAAAAAGCATTGGAGTTTAAACGACGCAAAGAGTACGTACCGTTAGAAAGTGTTAATAATCAATGCCTACCGATTTTTCATTCTTTTTTTTGCTGTTTTTTCCCATATCGAATGAGAAAATCGCTTTCCTATACGTAATCGATGAATATTTTTATGGAAGATTGGTGTTCTGAAATTGTTGTTTACAAAAAAAAGGAGCCTGCAAATAGCCCTAAATTTTTAATAAAAAAAATGATATGTCATTTTCAGAAATAACTATAATAAATAACGCATCTTGCAACGCATTATTAAATTAGACAGACCGTTTTATTATCAGCCAATTTTGAGAATCTGCTTTAATTTTAAGGATCTGGCATGCTTTTTATTTATTTATTTATTTATTGGCTTATTTTTAAGATCAATCTCATCCTTTCATTTTTAATGTCATCATTTTAACCAATTTATAAAAGGTTGAACTCCTTACACCTCGAATGTGATGTAATGATATTTTAAGTCATATTTAGTGATTTATACTTTATTTTATTTTTAATGAGGGAAAACAAAGTTTAGAAAAGAGTTTCAAGACAGATTGAGAGTTTTTTGAATGAGTTTAAATGTTGCACCATCATTTTTTAATAACTTCATAATATTTAATCGTATACAACAATAAAAAAAGATTACTATTTGAATATATATATATATATATATAGTAAATACTACCATATTATGTACTATAAAATGCTCAGTGTTAGTGGAGTAAAGCTCAATATTATTTAAATATGTATATATATATTCTAAATTACACCACATTATTATTAGATTATCGTAAAAATTAGCACAAACGTTATATTAAGAGATTATTTATTTATTTATTTATTTATTTATTTATTTTTGTCAGAGGATAAAAGTACTTTTAATTACCATAACGTTATATTTCCATACAGCATCCCCTTACAAATAAATCACCAAGTTTCTTCTAATAAACTAATTAAAATTATTTTACACATGTAATTGAAAAAAAAAAAAAACTTTATCTTTCTATTTCTATTTTTTTTTTTTTTTTCAGTTTGTCGTATATGCAGAAAAGATTCTGAAAATAAAATTAGAATAGCTATTCAGCAGACAGACGAATGTATACAATGAAATTTAATTTTCCACGCTTATAATATTTTCTTAAAAAAATTAACTCATCTTTGCATGTTATTCTATATGCGTACTTCATTAAAATATCTCAAGGAAATGTGTATAACCGCTCAAGTGTTAATGAATCGGAAAATCTATCGAAAACAAAAGCGACTCAAGCATTGAGAATCAGTAAAATGTTTTTCTCGATTAAAATTAGACTGATAATTATCTGGATTATTTTTTTTCATTGTTTCTAGCATCAAACGAGTAGAAACTTAACGTCTGGTCTGCAGAAACTTTCCTAATTTATTGTATGGTGAGTAATCACACTTAATTACAAAATAAAAAGAATTCAAAACAATGCCCTGAAACCAAATGAAATGGCGAATATTCTGAAAGAATCAACTAAATAAAGGAATCTAATGAAGAGTATATAAAGAAAAATGAATATCATGATTTAGCAATGATAATGATGTATTCTCCCTTTGTATTTGTATTCATATTTTTACTTTATTTTTATTTTTAGTTTGTTAAAAGACTTATTGATGCTTTATAAAACACAATTTACAATATTTTATGTATTTTTAAATTTATTTGTAGGAAATTTGGTTAAATAATTTTTAATTTATGTTCAATAATTATTGATTTAAGCTCTGTTTATTATTTTTAGAAATTTAATATAATCATTTGAGAGTAGTCTTCAAAAATAAATTACCTATTTCCAATTGTTTTGTTATGAAGATCTTTGAAATTACACTAACAAATTTTTACTTACATTTTATTTCGATAAATATTTTAGTAATTCAATTTTCTTTGTAAAGAAAAATAAAAGTCTCTCAGAGACGACCGCAGGATTGAAGTCTGAACAGAATCTGAACGCTTCAAGAGTCTTGTTAATGATTTGAAGAATTTTTAAGGTAGTTCTGCGCTAAAAAATAATGAATCATATGGAAACCTTCATAACTTGGTTTCTATTAGAATTTCCAAGCTTTGGTAACCCTAAATTACAGCATTTTTCCAAATTTGTGTTATAAATTACCTAAGTTGCATCCAATTCGCTGAGTTTGCCGCATACGCCCACCTTCGTGAAAAGGAAAATACTGTCGTCCGTTTCCGCTTTAAATGTAAATATTATGTAGAATGTACTAAGTAAAGAAATAGGCAAATTCAAAGAATAATCTTCAATAATCACTCTTCCCTTTGTATAATCTCGTTAGTGATTTACAGTCGGCAGCAAAATTATTCGAGAGCTAGCAAAAATTCCTATATAAAAAATGTACACTTAATACTGTTTTGTTAAATAAATCCTTGTCAAATCATGTTCTTAAATTGATTAAGAACATGATTAGATGAGGATTTATTTAACAAAATTGTATTAAGTGTACTTTTTTATATAAGAATTTTTGCTAGCGCTCGAATAATTTTGCTGTCGACTGCATAGAGCTTACGAGTAAGTTAGCTCTGCACTAGATACCAGGTTCCAAAATGCATGTTCATCATATCGATTAACCTCTGGCAGTAATTGTTCCCTGTAATCAGCTGATCGGGTTTGATGAAGCTATAGTGGATACTTTCAGTGCTAGCCCACAAATCTGACACCATAAATTTTTAAGCGCTGTCAACGTTTCGGATGTATTTAGGAATTTTACCTTCATCCAATCGTTAGTTCTGAAGCTTACGAATATTAAAAATAATTTATTTTTCGTACATGACTATTTGAAGCTTGAATGTTTTGACTTTTAATCGTGATAGTAAAGATAGGCATGTTTCAAGGTGCACCAGTTTCTGCTGTTCAGTTAACTTTCACGGGATCCATCAACTGCTGATTTCTTTAAAATGATCTAATATGGTTAGAATTCTAACGCCAAATTTGTACTAATTCTATTGTAGATTGGAATGGATTTGAATGTACTGCAATTTTCATCTCCTAATCAACTACCTTGAATTTGGGTAGCTCATATGAAAACTTTTTAAGACGAAAATTTCCTGATTGGAAGATTGAGATCCTGACTGAGACTTACATTGACAAATCAAGACATGGAAAATTCAGTTGGGCAATGAACTTGCCCAGAATTGTAGTATACTATCAAGGTACAACATTTTAACCCTTCGAGACGCAAAATAATTACGATTAGTTAAATTAGAATATGCGGCCAGATTTTACGAACAGAATTAAAATATAAGAAATAAATGACTTATTCCACCATGTTGTACAAAAAAACAATTTTGAAAAATTCCGGGTTGGATTTTCTTCTATCCTGAATTAATGATCGCATCCTCAAAGCGAGGACACCACGCGTTAAAAGGTTAAAACAGTAAAGATTACTAGACAAAATATCTGGAGAAATTAAGCATTTAAGGTTTCCTTAAAAGTATAAGCAGTTTCTGAAAAAACCTCATATTCCAGTGGCGTAATTGGAAATGTGCGACGACTCTCTTTGGAAGGTTGAGATTCGATGCTGTTCAAGGATAACTCTTTTTAAAATTATTTATTAATCTAAACATTTTACAATTAAAATATGCTGTTCAAGGGTAACTCTTTTTAAAATTATTTATTAATCTAAACATTTTACAATTAAAATAAAATTTTATAAATTTTAAAGATAAAAAAAATATAAAGATGAAAAATACAGGGATCAGCGAAGTCCCCTTTTTTAATACCTCAGATTTTATGAAGCAATCTCCATATTATTTAATCGAAGATTAAATCGAAGATTAGCGCAAACGATTAAAATTTTCCTATGAAATAAAACATAGTATTCAAAAATGTGACCACACCGATTCTTGTGTATAGAAAAATAATAACAATGGTTAACATATATTTTTTATTATTAAAAAATAAACAATCAGTATATATCAAATTGTTAAAATTTAGATCTAATTATTCAGAAATTAAGCTTTATCTCTGTACAACGTGAAAAATATGCTTTAGACGAAAATATGTGATTCTCTTATATTTTTGGCTGAAAATAACAAATCTGTAATTATTTTTTGTTTACCACGCACCATTTTCCCCAAAACACACATTTTAGATTTTTACGTCACTACACCCGTAAACAGTGGTCTCCAAGAAAAAATTACGTTTCTTGAACCAAAAACATATCACATAAACCCCATGTGAATTTTCAATGTATCTTCCTTCAACCACTGCACTTTACACCCGATTTGATAAAAATATTTGTAAAAGCTCTGGACAGAGAAGGAGTGCCCTTCTTGCATCCTAGGAACAATTTCAAAAATTTAACCCCTTCAGGGGCAATGAATTTAAGTTAATTTAAAATCAAATGCCACCAGAGTCTGAGATCAAGATTAAAAGAAAAGTAATAAATGAATGTTTTCAGATAAGGTAAAAAAAGTAAAATCTTACATAAAATTTCTGGGATGAATTTTTGCCGTTGAGAACTGAAATTAGGTGCTATAAATTATATACCACCGCCCTGAAAGGGTTAAATGAGGCAAAGGTTAAAAAAAAAAAAAAAAAAAAAGTTGGGGGGAGGGGTTATTTGTCCACAATTTAAAGCAATTTTCGTGATAAAGAGTTTGAAAGCAAACTGTCAGAAGCAGAAAAAGCAGCCAGGTTAGCATTCAAATCAGTATGCTTCTGTTTCTTTGGAAATGAGAAAGCTGAAAACTATAAAGATCTTGTTGGTGATATGGTGAAATACTTTCTTGTTATGTGCTGCAATATGTCATTAAAATTACACTATTTAGACTCATGTCTGGATTTCTTTCCTTAAAACCTTGGGGCAACTAGTAATGAGCATGGGGAAAGTTTTCGTACCTAGACATCTCTATGTTTGATAAACGTTTCAGTGGACGATGGAATGGAATTATGCTAGCTTAATATTGCTGGTGTGTTGTCAGGAACACACTGACAGATGTCTACAAGGGGAAACGGCCAAGAAAATCATTTTAATCTTTGTGTTTTCTATAATCAAGCTTCTGTTACATTTCTCTGTACCCAACTTGTATATACATGAGAAGTGTGTCTCCTACAAACAGGGTTCGTAGTTCGTACAGTCCTTATTTTTGGGCACCAGAAAACTTTTATAGTAATTTTTGTCATAAAATAAGCTTATAATTTAAAGTAAAATTTTATTGTACAAAAATTGTGATTGAAGTATCCCCACGAAAGGGCGAATCCATACGAACCCTGACACAAACGGTACGGGATGGATATTTTGGTTTTGATATATGAATCAAGCACATTTTGTTTATACGTGTACATAATCTCAAAGTTTCATATAAAGGATAGAAAAAAGTTCATATTTGTTATATTCATTCTCAACTTAAATATCATAAAATAAGTAAATAAAATGCTAAGTAATATGCATAGTTGCGAACATCCTAATTAATAATTCGAAATAATATTAGTACCCGCCTTTGTTTACACGCCAATATTTTTTGTAGAGTTCTTTTCATCTTATTTCATCGTAAATACATTTGGAGAGAATATGCTAAAAATTAAATAATGTGGAAAAAAGTGATGATATTAACAATTCTTTGGATTCATAATTAGAATTTTGGCAGATACGAATATCCATAAAAATAACTGATAAGAAACTTAAAACAAGTAAAAAACAGAAGTGTAAGTGCAGATGTGGTGATTAAATCTTGATTTGAGCATTGTCATTCAGTTTTATTATCTTTATTCCCTTTCCTCCTACCAAATGATAATGTTCTTCACCTGACGGAATCGTTGAATATATTTATGAAAGACTTCTGTTCGAAAATTATTGTTCAATAAATTAAGATGTCTGCAAACAGTATTCGCATACTAAAAAAAAGAAATGTTATTTTCTAGAAATACCATAACGCAAAACTTGCAGCACATTGTTGAAATTAATCAGACCCTTTTCTTGTAAGCCTATTTTAAGTAAATTGTTTTAAGTTTTGGATTTGACGTCTAATGGCATCATTTTAATCAATACATGAAAATTTGAATTATATACATATCGAATGATATGTATTAGTAGTTTAAGCGATATTTAATGAATATTTTATTTTATTTTTAACAATTGAATAGGTAAATAAGGTATAAAAGAGTATTTTTTTTTTAAGAATTTCAATGTTTCACGTTCAATCATGCATAATTGCACTAAATTCAATCATCAGTAGTTATTATAAAAGACTACTACTCGAAAGAAGCAATATAAAAAAAGAGTAAATTATAACATTTATTGTACTATAAAATGCTCAGTGTAAGTGAAGAAATACTCATTCGAATATAAATATAAATATTTCTAAACAATCCATATTTTTATTAGGATAACGGGGAAATTCTCATTACCATTATGTTTATTGATTATTTATTTGTTTGCTTACTGTAAGAATGTAAAAGTATTTTTAATTAACATAAAATTGTATCTCCATACAGCAACCCTTTACAAATAAATCACCAAGTTTCCCCTAATAAACTAATTAAAAGTATTATGCATATATAATTGAAAAAACTTTATTTTTCTATTCGTATTTTTTTCAGTCTGTAGTATAAGCCGAAATGATTCAGAAAATAAAATTAGAACAGCTATTGAATAGATGACTAATTTATACAACGAATTTAATTTTCCATGCTTATAGTGTTCGTTTAAAAAAAATTAAATCACCTTTGGATGTTATTCCATTTACGTACTTTATTAAAATATCTCAAGAAATCTATTATATGCGTTCATGTGTTAATGAATCGGAAATTTATTGAAAACAAAAGCAACTCAAGCATTGAGAATCAAGCAAATGTTTTTCTCGATTGAAATTCGACTGATAATTATCTGGATTATATATTTTTTTCACTGTTTCTATCATCAAACGAGTAGAAACTGAACTTCTGGTCTGCAGAAACTTTCCTAATTCATTATAAGGTGAAAAATCACAATTAATTATTAAAATGGAGAAAGAATTCAAAACAATGCCCCGTAACCAATTGAAATGGCAAATTTACTGGAAAAAATTAGCTAAATAAAGAAATCTGATGAAGAGAAAGAAGAAAAATAAATATCATGATTTGGGAATAATAATGATGTAAGCCCTATTTTTAATTTAATTTAATTTAATTTATTTATTTATTATATATATTGTTATCAGGTTTATTGATGTTTTAAAAAACAAACTTTGCAATAATGGACGGCTCATTGTAAAAGTGGTGTAACTCCATATTTTTTAAATATATATTTTTTTGCTTAATTATATCATATTTTGTCACATCTTTCGTTATAAAAAAGAAAAAATCTCCAATAATTGCATTAAAATCCCATAAATGGCATTACATGATTTTCTAAGAAAACTAAAACTTCTAAATATTCGTTATAAAAATGAAGTTTCTCAATTACTTCAAATTATTTTTAATATAATTTATAAATTCTTATAACTACGATTTGTATTAAACGCAAAAATCGATAACACTTACTGAATCTCGACTTTTTCTCCTATGCATAAATTTGAAAAAATTTGGTTATTTCAAAATCAATTTCCAAGGAGATAATTCACTTTTACAATAAACGACCCACATATTAAGTATTTTAAATTTATTTATATGAAATGTCGTTAAATCGTTTTAAATATGTTCGTTATATATTGGTTTAAGTAATGTTTATTGTTCTTAGATATTATGTAATTATTCGCGAGTAGTTTTAAAAAATAAGTTATCTATTTCCATTTTTTTATGTTGGCGATCTTTGACATTAAACTTAACAAAATTTTCCTTACTTATTGTTTCGATAAGTATTTTAATTATCCAATTTCTTTCCTTAAAAATTAAAAAAAAAAAAAAAAAGGCAGTGAATGGGTTATTTTTTTATGCTGTGGGCAACTGGCAATGTTGACAAATTTAAGGACATTTTTTATTCTACTAAATTTTAATTCTAACGGTTGCCTTATAATTTAGAAGATAAATCGTCTATTATGTATATCAAATATCACTCCTCAAAATTTTTAGTGATTATTGAATAAAATAGTCCCTAAATTTGGAATCATTGGCAATATGCGGCCGTCTGTGACACACGCGCCTAACTGTAGGCAGGTGCCATGCCATCACAATTTCGATCATCTACGGAGAGGATGGGTCCTTCAGTGATTCTCCAGAGGTATGATGGGAACACAGTGGACTTGGTGGCCATCGATGGAATTTACATGCGCCAGCCACCATAAATGGACACAACGGTCTTCAGCCGGCTCAAGTATAAAAAAAA
Source organism: Salticus scenicus (assembly GCA_963930645.1). Classification (NCBI taxonomy): domain Eukaryota; kingdom Metazoa; phylum Arthropoda; class Arachnida; order Araneae; family Salticidae; genus Salticus; species Salticus scenicus. The sequence continues at coordinate 200,783,398 of OZ005651.1, read as the reverse complement.
AAAAAAAAAAAAAAAAAAAGAAGAAGAAGAAGAAGTAGAAGAAAGGAGAAAAAGAAGAAACGATTGAAATTGCTGTTAAAAACATTTGTTTGCCACACCAAAAATTATATTGCGTAACAACACAGATGCCAAAATTCCAAATGTATAAATTAGATTTATTACCATTATTTTGAAATAAAAATCTGTCATACTTATTTTCAATAATTAAGTAAATTGAAAATTGGCCAAAAAAAAAAAAAAAAAAAAAAAAAAAAGAAAGAAAGAAAGAAAGATACATATACATATATGTGGCAGTATGTCTCCCGTCAAAAATAGGAAATGACAGCTAAACAGAGATGGTAAACTTTCGCCACTCTTCGAAATCTTCGAGTAAAAATTAATGCAAATCTACATCTATATTAATAAAATCATAATTTTATCTGTAAACTTGTCAGAATCGAAAAATTTTGCGATATTTTCACGTTTCACACACCATGAAAGCCAAAAATGATTTCAGAAAATTTTCTCTGTGTCGTTGTGTCTGTATATCTGTAACGCTATTTTTGTCCGGGTATCACGCGAAAATGCGACGACGTATTTCAACAACACTTGACAGAAATTTAGGTTTCTACCCAACTTAAAATTATATATATCTGTACCCCGGAGGTAAAGGATACTATGTTACAAAAAACGAATTTTTTTTAGGAAGGATGTTATAATGAAATTAATGACATTTCTCATAAATAAATTAAATTAACATGGTTTTATGCTCTACTGTTCTTTCTCCTTTGTAATAACTGGGCATAATGCTTAATACTAATTACAAAACTTTGAATAAATACCGTAAAATGCCATAGCGAGTTTATTGCATTTTATGGTGTTTATTCAAAGTTTTGTGCAAGTTCATTGCATTTTATGGTGCTTATTCAAAGTTTTGAAGCGAGTTTATTGCATTTTATGGTGCTTGTTCAAAGTTTTCTAGTTAGTTTATTGCGTTTTATTGTGTTTATTCAAAGTTTTGTAGCGAGTTTATTGCATTTTATGGTGTTTATTCTAAGTTTTGTAATTATTACTTTAATACGCCAGGTGTGTGGTGCTTTCTTATTATAATGCTTAATGCTTCTATATAAAGCAAAAAATTCACATGAAGAACATAGTACAAACACTTTTCTCAAAATGGACATGGTGACTGCATAAAATTTGTGGTTGCAAGAATGGTGGAAATTTGGGCGGAGAATACGACTCCTGCTGCCAATGTTCTAATGCATATTTCGTAGTATTGGTAGTACCCGCCCCTTTCTCCACACCACTTTATTTTCAAAGTAAGTTTTTACAAATGTAATTACGATTAAATAAGAAGAAAAATACTCAAAAAAAAAAAAAAAAAAAAAAAAAAAGACATGTGATAAAATAGTCGGGTACTAACAGTACTATGGAATATTAATTAGTATGTTAACAAGTATGTATAATGTCTACTGACCCGATTGTTTTGGGACTCTTCCACCTGTATATTCATTTAAATAAAATTCCCCTAATTAATCAGGAAAACTTACTATAAAAAGTTTATTATATAAATGTATAGGAGGAAGAGTCATGGAAAAAATTATATCGCTAGAAACCCTGGTTTGCAAGTAAATGTAAATATAAATTAGAATAACACTCTTTCTGAAAAAATAAAAAAATAAAAAGGATTAAAATTAAAAAAAATTCCTTCTAAATATTATACTACTTTTATGCTATTCTTATTTATTTATTTTCATGATTAAGTTCTGTTAAGAAGGTGTGCTAATATTTCAAAATATCAATTAAACTGTTCGTATTCTGAAATTTTTGTTTTTAGATGTAGAAATTTATACAGCAAATGCCGTGAAAATTTTATTTAAGTTTAGAAATTCAATTAGATATTTTACTCTCAATTTAACTTAATTCCGACATTACATGCCATCTTAATCAAATACTAATTAAGTGCAATGCAAATTGCAGTAAATAAATATGCTAATACTGGCCGAAACTTAGAGATACACTGAATGCTTTAAAGATATGAATGATTGATGAGAAATTTATCTAACTACACTGTTTAATTTGACGTAAGATCTGTTAACTGTTGTATGTAAGGGAAAGTATTTTAGTTGATAGACATTTATATTGCTAACTATTTTAAAATTATAACTATGAATATGTTTCATTTTATATTCCAAGTTAGTATATAAAATTATGACCAAATAAAGTTATTACAAGATTGAAAATATAAGAAATTGGAATCAGATACGAAAACATTAAAAAATCATGCCTAAGTACGTTTAAAGATTTATATGAACAACTATGCATGGTAGATTAAGGCTTACTAAAGAAAAATAAATTTTTTTAATTTAATGACGATATAATATTTTGTGTACCTGTTTTTATGATTTTTGTGTATGTTTTTAATTATTATTTTTATTTTCAAATTATCTTTCGTCAGTATTCGAACAAAAGTCCAACATTATTGTTAGAATATGTATCGTAAATTAAAAATTAGCTAATTAGAAGTTGATTAATTATTTCATGGCATAAACACGTCATTTAAATACCAACAATCTTACTGTAACAGTTATCAATCTGTAAAATTATTTATATTGGGTGTTTGAATTAATTCGTAGCGTTTTCTAATAGATGGCGTGACAAGTGGAATTTTCCAATAGATGGCGTGACTAGTATTCCCCGTAAACCTACTATCATTGAGCATCATTATTAGTATATGTCATTTGGTTGAAGCGTAAATAACAAAATTTTTTACTTCATCGAATATATCTAACTTCGTGCCGGATAAAGTGTTTTTGCGAGGAGTTCTACTTCATTACTTTAACATGAAGAAAAGCGCTGCCGAAAGTCATCGAATTTTAGTGGAAGTTTATGGAGAGCATGCACTAGTTGAACAAACGTGTCGGAAATGGTTTGCTCGATTTAAAAGTGGTGATTTTGAGCTGGAAGATAAGGAACTACCTGGGCAGCCGAAAAAATTCGAAGACGAAGAATTGCTCGATGAAGATCCATGCCAAACGCTTCAAGATTTAGCTGAATCATTAAGAGTTGACTTTTTAACAGTCAGCAAACGCCTGAAAGCCATGGAAATGATCCGAAAGCAGGGTAATCCCATACGAACTGAAACCTAGAGACGTGCTCGTCCGCACGTCGCAAAACCGGTCAAAACCTACATCGAAACGACCAAATGGGCGGTCCTACCTCACCCGCCGTATTCTCCAGACATTGCTCCATCGGATTACCACTTGTTTCGATCGATGAGCCATGGCCTGTCTGAGGAACACTTCACTTCTTATGAAGATTGCAAAAAATGGGTCCATTCTTGGATTGCCTCTAAAGACGATTCGTTCTTCCGACGCGGAATCCGTATGCTGCCAGAAAGATGGAAAAAAGTAGTGGCTAGTGATGGTCAATACTTTGAATAATCTATTTGTAATTATGTTTGCACAATAAAGCCTCAATTTTTGAAAAAAAAAAAAAAAAAAAAAAACGCTACGAATTAATTCAAACACCCAATACTATTTTTCATACCGAACCAAATACTGCAATGACTATATCAAACCTTGAAGAGTTCCAACCGTATTTTTCCGTTTTGCATAGTCAAAGTAAATAGCCGTTACGCCAAAATTTGAAATATATATACATATTTTTAGAGAATGAAATTAATAAATATCTGTAGTATACAGTATAAAACTTTCAGAATTGTACTGTGCATAATATTAACTTTATGAATCATCAAACAGATATGTTAAAAAAAAAATGTTAACGCTTAAAGAAATCCGCTCATTTGTGTTGCTTGTCAACGGAATGTCAGCGAAGTTAATGAATCTTACTAAATTGCCAGACATTTATTTATAATTATCAGGGGGTCGTAGTTCCCGACTTTTTATTTCACGACACTTTCAGGGATGAGAAGTTTTCGCCTGTTTTGCCATTATTTTTTCTTACAGAATTTTTATTGTACTTTTTAAAGTATTAGGTTGTGATTAAATAGGATAGAATTGTTGTATAAAAATAGTGGTACCAACGAAAACACAACTTTCTCATTCCTGATAGTGTCTTGAAAAAAAAGGCAGAGACCCACGAAAATGATTTAACAGGATTTAACAAGGAGGAGGTGCCGCTCACCGGTGTCGAGCGCTTCTAGCTATGCTAGCCCCATACTCCGGAACGTTTATTTAAAAACCAAAAAAAGGAAGAAAAAAAATTACAAGGTTCGCCAGAACAATATTCCCGCGCGACATAGTGCGAAGTATTACAAATATGTATTAATTATTAACAAACTTAAAAATAAAAATAAATAAAAATTAAATACACTAAAGTAAGATTCGCCAGTACAGAGTACTCACGCGACAGGGGGGCGAAATAAAATAAATCTTGAAAACTCAAAAGCACAATGAGCTAGAATTGAACAGGAAGGAGGGAGAATTGTTTACAAGTAAATCAGTTCGCCAGAACAAGGTTCCCACGCGACATAGGGCGAAGTTGGTTGTTTTACGACATTTACAAACACATGAGGAAAGAATGGATATCTTAGGGCTAGTGGGTAAGTGAAAAGGATTATTTAACTTATGAGAATATTAACCCGTTAGTATTCGCTAGTTGGTCGATTTGCCGCCCCTCCTTCAGTTTTTCCAGCTTTTTTTATTCAATAGGCACCAAAAATTTTTAGAAGTGGCATTTGATATACATAAAACGCGAATAAAATCGATTTAACGTCGATCACATCACTTCTTAAAATTATTGGTGACAGTTAAATAAAAAGTTCGCAATCTGTAATAGGTGGCGTTGTCGATAGCGACTACTAACGGGTTAAATAATTTTAATTTATTTAACTGTTTAGGAATTAGATAATTTTAAATGACTTAAGAAGATTTTAATTTGTTCTATTTGAAATATCTAAGAATAATTCAAAAATTCTTTTTAGTTCACTATATCGAAATTTTTAGGACTTAACAAACATTCCGACATTTTAGTTTATTACAAAGCATTATTAGTACCCGCTCTTTTTCTCACACCACTTTATTTGCCGTGAAGTTTTCTCCAATACGTAATTACGATCAAATATGAATAAAAAATACCCTTCAAGAAAAGTGCATAGCTGCCAACACCCTGATTTATATTCCGTAGTAATATCAGTACCCACCGTTTTTTTTTTTTTTTTTTTTTTTTTTTTTTTTCTTCCACACCAGTCTTTTTTTTATTATTTTAAGTATTTTTCTTCTTGTGTAATTGTAATTACATTTGGCGGGAATTATTCTAAAAATTAAGTGGTGTGGAAAAAAGGGCCGATACTAGCAGAATTAGAATTTTGGCAGTTATGAACGTGGTTTGATGAAATAATGTAAGGTGCATTGGCACAATGCTCTAGAATAAATTAAAATGTTGGCATGACTAATGATTGAACACCAAAAATATTTTCTAGATTACATTTTTTAACACATTTATTTTTCTATACTTTTATTTACATACCCAGTAAATTAGTAAAAATGTAATTCCCCGTAATATTTTCTCAACATTAACGGAAAAAAAAAAAAAAAAAAAAGCTTGAGATTTCAAAAATATATTTTTTTTTCATTAATGCATGAGTTCTAACAAAAATTATTATGTACATTTTTATACCTGCCAATATTTTAATTTATTTCGGAGTATTTTTAGCCCCGCCTTTATTTCGCACCACTTATTTTTTAAAAGATTTTTTTTTCTTATTTTATCGAAGTTATATATTGGTGAAAATTTTTCTATATATAAAGTGGTGCGAAATAAAGGCGGGGCTAAAAGTACTCCGGAATAAATTAAAATATTGGCAGCTATGTATTTTTCTTTTTTATATTTACTCTACTTTAAAGATTACACTAACAAATTCTTGCATTTACATAAATTTCAATATTGTATTGTAACAAGCTCTTTTGAAAGGACAGAATATATATTCGGTAGTACACATGTGTGGAAATTATACTACTAGTCATCATTATAGCTAGTCATCAGTCGTATAGGTTTCATTAATAACAATTTACGAGATACTTTTATCTATTATAACTTTCAGACTTTTTTAGAAGAATATTTACATTTCAGTATAAATATTGTGATTCTATGGTCACGGGACAAACTTCGAGGGAAAATGTAGAATGCGGATAAGAATCATATTAAATAAAAAAGAATGATTAGAAATGATAATTTACACAAGCCGTTGTAACATTGTCACTGAGGTGTTTTCCCAAATTTACTACTAAGCCCCGCATTCAAGCGTTCCACTGAAACACAGTTCCCCCTTTTTTCTTTTCTTTACAAAAATGCTTTGTTTTTTCGTGCTTATCCTCTTGAGCGTCGTTGGCGTATATATTCATACATATGAGTGCAAAATATCTACCATTTGTTAAAAAAAATCTATATTTTGTTCCACAAAATGGACATTAAACATTTTGTCTAATATGCTCTATAAATGTATTTTATGTATGTCGCATGAATATTGTCTACTTTTTAGTTCTTACGCCAATGCCTCGCTGGGTACGCATCATAATATATCAATGAATTCTGGCATCCAAGAGAAGTGAATATCAATACCAGAGCTGCCAATATTCTAATTAATAATTCGGAGGACACAACTTTTTTTTTTTTCTTTTTTTCACACCTGTCTTTTTTTAGAGTTATTTTCTTCTTATTTCATCGTAAATACATTTAAAGAGAATTATTATAATAATTAAAATGCGTGGAAAAACACGCAGGTACTAACAATACTCCGGATTAAGTTGGCAGCTATGCAATACCTTTCATGAGCGGGGAGGGGCCTCTGAAGTACATTTCGTAACAATTGTTTAGCACCGGAACTTTTATGATTTCTAAGTTATTTAATACAGAACCCACATCGAAGGGGAAAGGAGCAGACATACATCAGATAAATCGTCTTATGTTTATAAAAACTTACAAATTGAGATGTCAAATTATCAAATTAGTTTTTTCACTGAAATTAAAAAAAAAAAAAAAAAAACCTGTGGCTTAATTAACTTTACAAACAAAAACTGATAATGTTTTCAGAAAGTTAAATCAGATTTTTCGAAAATGTATATAATTTTTAAATAAATCTTTTAGACTTATGTTGTTGTATTCAAAGATCCTACATTATAAGAATCTATAAGTATATAATAAGTAGTCAGTAGTGGCAGCTCTATAGTATAAAAACCCAGTAAAACTGGAAAAATATTAGTTATCTTTATTTAAATCAATAACTTAATTTTTGATACGATTAAAAAGCGTTAAAATTCATAATTTTGACTACAGTAAAATTTTAGGTATCAAAAAATATATACATTGTTCTATTTACAAATGAATTCTCATAGAATAATGAAGATCAAATTCTATGTATTGAACATACGTCATCTCATACGAGCTTCCAGTCTTTTGCTACATTACATTCCCATCATATACACATAATGAATTTTTTTCAAAAGCATTAATACATAATTTTATTTAGGAAAAAACTTTAAATCTTTAACTACAAGTAAAAATAAAGGTGATTACAACAGAGTTACCCACTTTTATAATTAATTCCAGAGCATTGTTTCTTTTGCTTTTTCTTCATACCAATAACTTTAAAAAATGATTTTCTTCTTATTTAATCATTGTCACTTATTGAAAAAAAAAAATAGTCTACACAAAAATTCTGGTGTGAAAAGAAGGTGGGGCTGAAAAAGCTCCAGAATAAATTATAAAAGTTGGTAACTCTGCTACAACGTCAAACGCAAAAGAAAAGAGAAAAAACTTTATTAGTATTCTCGACCTGTATTCTCGATTAATAAAACAATCGAGGCTAGACTTTAGGCTTTCCACAACGGAAAAGAAGAAAAAAAAAATGCATTATTCGTGTTTAACCTCTTTAGTGAAGTGAGCGAATGCATGTCACACGGGCATTCATCACTTCGAATGCCTAATAAAAAAAAAAAAAAAAAAAAAAAAAATTAAAACACGAATACGTAAAATACTTTTGTTAAATAATATGATGCTTTAGATGAGTGTCGAAAGGCGTGGGTGACTGCTCAAAAGGGAAATAGGCGGACGTAAAAAATGTTAAAATCATGAATCGCCTATCGACAACCATCGAATTGCAAGACAGACTTGCGAAATCGTCTATTTAAAGGGACAGCTGGATTAACCCTTCCCGGCACAACGCAATTCGGATCATTTAAATTACACTATCACCGAAATTCACGATCAAAATTAAAATAAAAGAATTTGACGACGTTTTTTGCTATGTTATAAAAGTAAAATTTTGCTAAAAACTTTCCGGGATGCGTTTTTACAGTTGAAAATTAAAATTAGGTGATGCTGTAGTGGTATCACCGCCCCTGAAAGGGTTAAAAGGGTTAATTTTTATCACCACTTTGATTTACTTTTAAAAAATTAAATATGAACAGGAACGAAGGGATTGCAAATTATTTTATTAATAATGAGATTAAAAGTAAATTATGGTTGGTTTCAAACTGAAAATTAGCCTTTTTCATAGGTGCCAACTTGTACGGTTTTCAGCTACCGAAAAATTTTTATAGACATTTTCAATAATCTTTTTAGTAGTTCTCTTCGATTAATCCTAATGATTTTTTCTACAAAGAGATACCGGTGTTAAAAAACCGTACAAAGTTGTCACGTATACTTTTTTGATGTTTGCTAATTTGTAATCGCAAACGTTCGTATACGCGTCACCGCAAAACCTGCGTGAAAGTTATCATACTGGTAGTGCTTCAGTTGATATATTTGAATTTTACTGCTTTTAAAGTGATATCTGTATCACAGTGTTGCCAGATTGGGGACTTTTTTTATTCAATGCCTACCACTAAATATTACAGTGTCCTAACCATTTCGAAGATTAATCATCGATTATGTATATCAAATATCACTTCTCAAATTTATTGGTGGCTATTGAATAAAAAAAAGTCCCCAATCTGGTAACACTGCTTTATCAACATTTTCTATGAATGAATGAGTAAAATGTTTCTATGTAGAAACAACTGTAATAAAAAAATTCATCACCCTTCACAATTAGATCATGAATTATTTTAAGCAATTATACTTAAACCTATATTCAAAACACTAAAAGTTTTGAGTTAAATACTGACAAGAACATGTATACATTTTTATTTTCAGCTTTTATGGTTACGTGTACGCTTTATTGTTTCTAATGACAATAGTTAATTAATGCAGCATAAACATTTTCTAAGATAAAACTATTTTCATTTAGGAATTTAAAAAAAAAAAAAAAAAAGAAAAGAAAAAGAAAAAGAAAGAAAGAAAGAAAAAAAAGAAAATCAAATATGAACGCCTAATATAATCTAAAATAAATGTCTACATGGATCTAATATAATTTTTCTTACTTTTCTGGAAGAAATATCTCTTTAAAATTCAAGAATATGTTTGAAACATATTTTTGGGAAGGCATAAGGAAACAGAGCTAGTTAAGGCAAAGGAACACTTTATTATTATTTTTATAATTTATTTTTGATTGACAATCGTAAGAAATTCATTTTTCAAAATGAGAAGGTAATTATTCTTTGAAAATAGTAAAGCCTCTTTTGTTCAGATCCATGCCAGTGGCCGAGGAGTTCTGCGCTCAAAAGCTGGTAGACAGGAAAGCTGGGTTCGAACCCAGGTCAAGTTTGTTGACCTAGTCGTTTGGAGTTTTCCATGGCTTTCTATGAAAATCGCGTAAAAATGAGCTAGGACTCAGTAGAAAGACCCCCACGAGCGGCATTCCACTATAGGCCTAAGATTCTACTGTAGTCAATCACTCTTAAGCTTCATCCCCCTCCCGACACATACACAACCGCAATCATGGGTTCCAAAATATCAGTATTTTCTAATAATTATAATTTTCTAATCAATACACAGACTTTGTTTGCCATAAATAAATCAAAAATGGTTATTAAGAAATAGTTATATTAGTGTTCTTCCGACCTAATTTCTATGAGGAAATATTGGATTATTTTTATGATATTTTGGTAGTAATGATTATATTGAAAGCTATAGACATTTACAGCTTGATTGTTCTTTGTGACTGTAAGCATTTGTTTTCATAAAAAAGTAAAGTAAGTTACAGATACAATTTTTTTAAACCAATTTACTGTTATATAAAGAAAAAATTATAATTTAGTATCATTAGCAGGCTTCGCCCTCTTCGCTGGGCACTATATTTAAAGGATTTCTTTTTAATTGAACAATTGAAACGTTTAAATAAATATATTTCGAATGGCGATTATTTTCTACACAGTTTTAGTATGGGATCCCCTTGACAATAGCAAACATTTTTTGAAGTTCTTGAATTTGTGCAACAAAACTATTATTAAAACGAATATTCTCGAAAACAGTCAAATAGAAATGTTAATTTTTCTAATATTCTGGAAACAGTTGAAGCTGTTACTCGAACGGTAAAAGTCAATATTCAAAGAATGGTCGAATCAGAGAGCGCACGTAAGTCGCGTTCGCAGCAATCGCTATAACGAACGTATGTACGCTTCACGTACATTAACCCCCTCCCCCCCCCCTCAAAAAAAAAAAAAAATCACTGGACAGCCCTACACCGCTGTGCATGAATCTCAGAACACATGAAACACGGTTCCGCGGCAATCACTATCACGCAAGTCAAAACCAAAAACATCGATGGACACCCCTACCTCAAATCAATGAAAATCAAATAAACCAATCAAATATCTCGTAATTCCTCATAACGTAGCTCTAGTTCAACGTAAAATACACTCAAATCAATGAAAATCAAACAAACCAATCAATCTCCCGTAATTCCTCATAACGTAGTTCTAGTTCAACGTAAAATGCAGTCAAATAAATACAAATCAAATAAACTAATAAAATCTCTCGTAATTCCTCAAAACGTAGCTCCAGTCAATGTAAAATACACTGAAATCAACGAAAATAAAATAAACCAATCTAATCTCTCGTAATTCCTCAAAACGTACCTCTAAATCAACGTAAAAATCACTCAAATCGATGAAAATCAAATAAGCCAATCAAATCTCTCGTAATTCCTCATAACGTAGCTTTAGTTAAACGTAAAATACACTCAAATCAATGAAAATCAAATAAACCAATCAAATCTTTCGTAATTCCTCATAACGTAACTCTAGTTCAACGTAAAATACATTCAAATCAATGAAAATCAAATAAGCCAATCAAATATCTGGTAATTCCTCATAACGTAGCTGTAGTTCAATGTAAAATACACTCAAATCAATGAAAATCACATAAACCAATCAAATCTCTTGCAATTCCTCAAAACGTAGCTCTAGTTCAACGTAAAATGCACTCAAATAAATAAAAATCAAATAAACCAATAAAATCTCTCGTATTCTCAAAACGTAGCTCTAGTCAATGTAAAAAACACTCAAATGAATAAAAATAAAATAAACCAATCAAATCTCTCGTAATTCCTCAAAACGTAGCTCTAAATCAACGTAAAATACACTCAAATCGACGAAAATCAAATAAACCAATCAAATCTCTCGTAATTCCTCATAACGTAGCTCTAGTACAACGTAAAATACACGCAAATCAATGAAAATCAAATAAACCAATCAAATCTTTCGTAATTTCTCATAACGTAGCTTTAGTTCAACCTAAAATACACTCAAATCAATGAAAATCAAATAAATCAATCAAATCTCTTGTAATTCCTCATAACGTAGCTGTAGTTCAATGTAAAATACAGTCAAATCAATGAAAATCAAATATAAACCAATCAAATCTCTCCTAAGATTCTCCATCTGCGTCATTATAGAAATGGGAAGTTTTATTTTCATATTTTTTTTTAAATTAAAATAAAACTGATCAAATATTCGAAAATCTGACTTCGATGTGCACAATGAACCTTCGTAGGGCACCTTTGTGTTAAATCCCGTGACTGTCCGAGCTACCGTTTTCGAGAACAGTGAAATATACATATTATATATACAAATATTGCCCACTCTTTGTTAAAGTGCATTTATATCAAATACATTGAATTATTACACAAAAGAAAATATCTTTGTTTAAAGGTCATGTTTAGCAATAAAAATGCATTTCGCTTTTTACAGTGCGTGCCTTTAATAAAGAAAAAGAGATAAAAATCTTTTAACTTGTTAGTTATATACGTTTAAATTATAATGCCAAAAAAAAAAAAAAAATCGATTTACAAAGCTGCATATTCAAATTATATGTTTGTCAGTGATAAACAACCCCTCCGCCTTTTTTTTTTTTTTTTTTTTGTCATTTTCTTTCAACCATAAGGTTTTTAGAGTAAATTTGAATGTATTTATCTTATAGAATGTGTAAATATCGTGGGTAAAGAAATGAAATTGGATAGCCAAAGGTTACATATTTATAAAATGCATTAAATCAAAAGAAATAAATTCGTTTAATAAAGTAAAATTCTATTGAGACGCTTTGTGCATTTAAATATATTTTTTAAATAAATTGGAAAGGTAAGTTTATATTTCAATTACGTACTGTTAAAAGTTTCATAATTACAGGGTTTTAATGTCCTTATTTTTTTCTACCAATAATTTTATATGGCAGTTTTTGTAAAATTAAACCTATAATAAAAAAAAAAAATATTTTGTTTCAAAAAGTGGTAGAAAAGTCCTGATAAAAAAAATATATATAACGAAGTTCAAAAGGGTTTAATCAGTTAGCTCCTCTATTTATCCGTGTGGCTGTCCATACTCTCACTTCAGTAAATATTTTTAGAATAGCTTGAAACTGAGATTAAACTTTTAGAATAACATCAGTATGTATTGAAAATAAATAGCAGTATTGCTTTAGTATAAATATCAGTACTGCTGTATGTATACAAGGACTCCCAGAGAGTTCGGACACATTCCGGTCTGTGAGAGCTTTGTCTTTTAAATACATTTATTATTTTTACAACAAAATTAACATAAATTATTCAGATGCTCCAAAGATGTTTATTATAGAATATAATATGACTATCATTAGCCATTGGTTTCCATGGTCTTACAACATTTTTATGATACATCCTGGGATGTAAAGGAGAATTTCTGGAAATGTATTTAAAGTTGTGTTATACCTTTTTAATAAAAATAATTTTTATTTTAAGGTGCCATCGTGGATGTATAATTCATTGAAAGTTAAATGATTTAACGGTTAAGTATAACTGGAAAGTTTTTTTTTTTTTTTTTCGTTTAAACAATGCAAATCCCTTGAATTTTCTTCCGTGATTCGCTAATCATTAGTTCAAGGAAAGTTGAAAAATCCTTCTTTCTATTGAAATATTTGTTCATTATGTTCATTAAAGCTGCAAAATTAATATGCTGCTAGATTCCTAATTTGGGTTGTAGGGAGATTAAGGCCAATTGACTGCACTAGGGTCTTAGCCCGTATTTACGCAAGTTTCAGAGAAAACCACGGAAAAATCCGAACGATTAGGACGACGAGCGCGACCTGGGATTGAATCCAGCACCTCACGTCTAACAGTTTTTTGAGCGAAGGGGCCGATTCCTAATTGGGACGAAACAATTTTTTTTTTGCAGCTCTTCCAATCATGCTAACTACTGGTGAGTTAGTGACTGCTTATGTATTCCTACCAACCTCAGTTTTCTGTGGAAAATTATTGGTTATATAGATTTTTTTTCAATATTTGCAACGATGTTATCATTAAATTCCTCGAATTTTAAAATTTAAAGTTTAACGGCATGGCCAAAAACATATTTATTTATTTTCAATTTGTTTATTTTGAAAATTTAAAAGTGTGTGCTAAAATCATTTTGGGAATGTTGAATCGAATAATAGCAGAAAAATAATAGGTTTGTAATGTGAATTCAGACACTAAGAAATAAAATTATCTGTAGTATGTAACCCGTGATAGCAAATATCTATAAAAATCATTAAAAATCCTTAACTAAAATAATTTAAGAAAAAAAGTTTACTCAGCAACTATAAAAATAAAATCTATTGAAATTTAAATTGTACTAGACTGACAGTACTAGGAAAAGAATCAGTTCTATTGATCGGAACCGTAATAAGATTTTAAATGTGTGTTACGTACAGCGTTTCCATAAATTAAAATTTGAATGCCACTATTTTTATGCAATAATTTTAGTCGTAACTAATAGTTGATATCCCTTGACATACATTTAAATATATATATATATATATATATATATATACCAGTATTTTTTTTTTTTTTTTTTTTTTTTTTTGTGGTTACTTTTTTTTATGTAGATCATAATGTGAAGTACATTCATGTGTGGGAAAATTGCAACACTATGAAAGGATTATGCAAATTAAACCATACTTACACGAAATGTAAAGTGAGGTACGGAAAGCAAATGATTAGAATTACAAAGCGATTGCGCATGCGTAGAATGAGAACTGACTCCTTCTCACTCGCTTGTTCTAGGTATATAAAGAACTGTAAAGGCGCGATGAAATCTGTTATCGGTCTCTGTCTGCGGTAAACGTTTCATTGGTGGTCAATATGCCTCGTCAAAAGCGGAAAGCGTCATACCAACAACTAATGGAGTTCGTACGAGGCCGCATTGTTGGTATGCGAGACAGTGGATTTTCAAATTGAAAAATTGCAGCCCGCACGCAGTGTAATGCCACAACAGTGATGCGTGTTTGGAAGAAATGGACAGAGAAGAATGAAACAAGCTGAAAACCTGGCACTGAGGTGCGCAATATAACAACGACACGAAACGACAGACACCTCCTCCGCATGACTGTGACGGACCGTACAGCGTCCTTTCTCTATCAACATAGCGTTGGAGCACGGCTACAGGTGTTTTGTTGTCTAGCTCCACGTTTCGTCGCCGTTTGCTGCAGCATGAACTACGTGCTAATGTTCCTCTACGCGGGATTCCCCTCTCGCTGAATCCCAGACGCCTCCTACTTCAATGGGCTCAGCAACACAGCGCGTGGCGTGCCCAGTGACAGCAAATTGTTTTCTCCGTTGAATTTCGCTACAATCTGGTGTACAATGATTGAAAAGTACGTGACAGACGTTACAGGGGGGATCGTCTGCTCCCACAGTGTGTGTTATCCAGTGTCATACTGCCCAAACACCTAGCATCATGGTGTGGGGAGCTATTGGGTATAATTGTCATTAATGTGTTATTAATATTCACAAAAGAATGCTTTCTATAGAACATAGTATGTTTAGCATTAAGATTTACAGGGCCATATAAAAATATTCAGTTACATTAAGGGATATGATTCGAAATTTGCTGTAATTGCATTTTTGTTTACTTTATGCGTTTTTAACACTTTCTAACAATTTTTAAATGTGAATATAATTTGAATCTGTGTATCTGTGTGTCCGACTGTCAATCTGTCTATCTGTCCGTCTGCCCATCTCTAAAGTACGTAAATATTTTCAGAATATTTAAGAAAGGATATATGTGTTATTCAGTTTTATTACGAAATGTTTCCTATTTAGAATGACATTAATAGATCCTGTACAACTGGTCTCTGTATAGGGTCACAGAAAAAAAATGCCAGTGCATTTTCCTTTAGGACAGATATTTAAATAAATCACATTTAAAAAACTTTCTTTAGCAAAATTCATAAAAAAAAAATCATTGCTTTTCAATATGTTAAAACAATATTTTGTTCAGAATAATGTATAGTTAACCATCAAATTCACAGGGTTACACTAAAATATTCAGAAAGATTAAGGGCTGCAATTCGAATCTAAGGGCTGCATTTTTTTTTTTACAATAAGCATTTTTAACACTTACTAAGAATGTTTAAGGGTGATTATGAGTTCAGTTAGTCTATCTGTATGCCTTTTAGTCTTTCTGTCTGTCTGTTGTGTGACAACTTAGGCAAAGAACATTGAAAATTATACGATATAGCAAGTACATACAGTTGGAAAGTGTTAATAACCAATGCGCACCGCATGATTTTTCGTTCTTGTTTTAAATGAATCTGTTTCGTTATAAGCATTAGTTGGAGGATTATGTATTTTTAAAAATGACATTTTATACTTTTAATTTCTTTTACTTTTACGTACTTAAAAAAAAAAAAAAAAATGTTGGTGCAATAATTATACATTTAGTCTGACAGTAAAACAAAAAACTGTTAATGAAAAATTGTTTTCTCGCTGTAATGCTACAATCTATATATTAATTTGAAACATGTTTTTGTCTGTCTCCACCATATTGAGAGAACGGCTAGGTGTAAAAATTCGGTTGAGGTGTCTAAAGAAAGGTCTTGGTCTGTAGATGTGCTATGAAAAGAGAAAAATAAAAAAAAGTCGAATGGTTTCCCCCCCGGAGGAAACGGGTGGTAAACCGTTTCCCACCCGTTTGGGTTAAAAACGAATGACGTCATTTTCGGAAATGCAACAATACAGCGAGTTTATCTGAATTTTTATTGCCTTATAAAAACAAAGTTCACGTGTTATCATTTTATTTTTTAATTATTGATCCTTTTTTACAGTGTGGCAACATGAAAAAATCTATATATTAATTTGAAACATGTTTTTGTCTGTCTCCACTATATTGAGAGAACTACTTGGTGTAAAAATTTGGTTGAGGTGTCTAAAAAAAGGTCTTGGTCTGTAGATGTGCTATGAGAAGAGAAAAATAAAAAAAAGTCGAAGGGGGGGAAACAGGTGGGAAACCGTTTCCCACCCGTTTCGGGTTAAAAACACGTTTACGAGCTTAACTAAGCTTCAAATTACTTCACGGGGAAGAAATTGTACATATGGGGACTAGAGTCGAATACTAAAAAATCAATATCTGCGAATTTGGAATTTTCGATTTTAAAGGGGGAAAAAGGGGGAAAGTAGATTTGGAGGGGAGGGGAAAGGGGGAAATTAGTTTGAGAGGGAAATCCGTTCTAGACCCACACATGTAGCACCTCATTTTAAAGGTCTTGAAATTTCATGTCGATTGGGGATGTTTGTATACAGTATAGTCCGACCCCTGGTGGTGAAAAATGGAACTAAGTGATTTTGCTGTAGACCCTATCATGTTACATCTTATTTTAAAGGTCTTGGTATTTCCTGACCGTTGGTGATGTTCGTACAGAACACAGTGCGCCCCCTGGTGGTGGAAACTGCAACTAAAGGATTTGGCAGTTGACAAAAAAATGTGACACCTTATTTGAAAGGTCTTGGAAATCCAAGGCGATTGGTGATAGAGGTCTTGAAATTTCATGTTGATTGGGGATGTTTGTATACAATATAGTGCGTCCCCTGGTGGTGAAAAATGGAACTAGGTGATTTTGTAGTAGACCCTATCATGTTATATCTTATTTTAAAGGTCTTGGTATTTCCTCACCGTTGGTGATGTTCGTACAGAACAAACTGCGCCCCCTGGCGGTGGAAAGTGCAACTAAAGATTTTGCAGTTGACACCACCATGTGACACCTTATTTGAAAGGTCTTGGAAATTCAAGGTGATTGGGGATATTTGTATACAATATAGTGCGCCCCCTGGTGGGTAAAAATGGAACTAGGTGATTCTGTACTAGACCCTATCATGTTATATCTTATTTTAATGGTCTTGGTATTTCCTCACCGTTGGTGATGTTCGTACAGAACAAACTGCGCTCCCTTGCGGTGGAAAGTGCAACTAAAGGATTTTGCAGTTGACACCACCATGTGACACCTTATTTGAAAGGTCTTGGAAATTCAAGGTGATTGGTGATGTTCGTATACAACATACTGCGCTCCCTGTTGGAGGAAAGTGGATTTTGCAGTGCTTGCGTAGCATGACTGCTATACGGTGCCGCAGCCGCAGGCAGCGGTAACCCAAGCAGCACGAAACGTTCTCTGAACGTTCAAAAATTGTTCTACAAACACGTTCTAAGAACGTTCACTTTGAACGTGTTATAGACGTCTATTTGTCCATCTTGAAGCCGTACAATAGTACGGTTCAGAGAACGTTCAATGAACGTATAACTATCACCATCGGTGTTATAGAAACGTTCTGAGAACGTTCTACGTATACGGTCTCAGAACGTTCTAAACGTTTTTAGAACGTTTTCAAAACGTTATACACATTTTCAGAACGTTCTAGAAAACGTACTTTAAACGTTCTAAAATAGTGTAGAAAAAAAAAAAACTGTGACGTCATTATAAAAAAAACCACCACAGTACGGGCGTTTAAAAGTAAAAAGTACATATTATTACTTACAGACTTTGAATAAACACCATAAAATGCAATAAACTCGCAACAATTGTTTCGGGTCGAAAAAACACACGACCCTTCATCAGGCGAATAAAGTAAGCACGAGTGCTGCAGTGAAAGCGGCAACGCAATTGGTGCGTTGCCGCTTTGACAGCAGCACTCGTGCTTACTTTATTCGCCTGATGAAGGGTCGTGTGTTTTTTCGACCCGAAACAATTGTTGCGAGTTTATTGCATTTTTTGGTGTTTATTCAAAGTTTGTAAGTAATAATTTTTACAACGCTAGTTTTGGGGTGTTTTTTTATTAAAAAGGACATAGCTGATGACGAATAATGATGCAACACAGGAACAGGAATATAAACTACTTTTTTTTTTTATTATTCAAATAATGTTTGAGAAATTTTAACATACTTACTATTCCTTTATTTTAACGTATATGAATCAAAAAGTCTATATTCTATGACAGTTTTCCGAAAAATGTGCCATTACGTCTCTTTATCCCTTAAAAAATTTCTTAAATTTTTTCATTTTTTTTTTTTTTTTTTTTTTTTCATTTCTTTTTTTACCTTGATCTGAAGATAATGAAGTTATAGTATTAATTACAAAACTTTGAATAAACACCATAAAATGGAAGAACTCGAAACAATTGTTTCGGGTTAAAGGAAGACACAACCCTTCATCAGGCGAACAATGTAAGCGCGAGAGCTGCAAACAAGCACGTTGAGTGTGTTGAATGCGTTGCCGGTTTTTTTTTTTTTTTTTTTTTTTTTTTTTTGTAGCAGCTGCGAGTTCTTGCCTTTTATGGTGTTTATTAAAGTTTCGTAATTAATACTATAACGCCATTATCTTCAGATTAGGGGAAAAAAAGAAATTTTTTTTAAATGCAAAAATTTAAGGAACTTTTTAAGGGATATAGAGATGTTATGACAATTTTTGGGAATTACTGTCGTAGAATATGGAGTTTCTCATGCACATACGTTGAAATTAAGTATGTTAAAATTTCACAAACATTATTTGAATTTTAAAAAAAGTAATTCATATCCCTGTTGCTGTGTTGTATCATTCTTTATCTGCTATGTACAACTAAACTCTTGAATTATTTTGCTTGTTTTAATCCTTGGGATTCCGAATGCATCATCTTGTGAGTAATGTTTGTTTTTTATAGTTGTTTTCTGTTTGATTTTCTGATTTCTTGAATAAATAGTTTATTCCAGGGATGCAGAAAATGTTCAAACCTCGGAAATTTCCCCCAAACACAATATAAATTTCCCTCAATAATGCAAAAATCTACTTTGCTATACAAAGTCATTTGTTCCATGTAGTAAATCTTTAAGAGAATAAATATACAGTGTAACATAAAAATATCGCTGTTAGTGTATAAGCACTTCAAAGTAGCAAATTGTTATTTTTGATTTACATTTTTATTTTCTCTTAAAAAAATATTCAAAATTTCCCCCGAACCTCGTTCGGGCATATTCTGCACCCCTGGTTTATTCCACTTTATTCTTCATTTTTAACTTCAATTAATTTCTTGTACGATTTGGTGTCTGCTGGCGATTTGCTATTATAGCTTCTAACGAACGAAATCGTACATTGGTGCTCAATGGTGAAAAAGGTCACCACTGACGAGTTTTTTTTCTTTTTTCTTCTTCTTTTTCACCGTTCTGAGCTTTTCCTTAAAAAAAAATGCTGTTTTTTTTTTTTTTTTTTTTTTCTCGTTGCTTGTTTGTATCTTTTGATTTGAGTTTCATGTCGTTTTTACGCACCGACAAAATTATTAAAATTGCAACGGATAATCTAGGAATAAATGTATGATTAGATTGAAGTTAAATAAAATAAAAATCACTAAACAAAAAATAAATGTTTCAATAAATCACAATCAGTCTCCACAGGTTATTTAAATTTGTTGTAATTTCCTTCTCATTGTTCTATGTGGTTTCAGAGATCTTATATCGGTTGCCTGGTTTTAACTACGATTAAAAATTCATTTATACATATATATATTAATTTTTTTTTAATACAGCGTGCAAAGATAGTCACGAGAATGTCTTTATCTCCGCAACTATTGGTCGCAAACATATAGTTTCAGTTACAAAATGTTTTAAAAAATATGAGCATTTGCGATATGACATGTTTAAATTTAAAATATCTATTTTTTCAAAATTACAAAAACTAAATTTTTGTACAGTCCCAGTCCCCTATAGTGATATTTAGAAAAATTGACACTCATCCTAACAAGAAATTTCATTTATATTCTCCCAAAATGGAACAAGATATTTAAAGTTTAGATTTTCTAACATATTTCGGCCTTCAATAAGGGATCGGTTTAAAAATCCTAATTGGACTTTGTTTGCATTTTCCCTGGGCTTATTAAAGAATTTTTCATTGACTTTTTAATAAAGCCCGAGAAAATGCGAAATAATCCTAAATTTTGAAACTAACTATCTCAGACAATTTTGGGTGCACAAAAGTGAAACTTTTTGTGTTATATAGGTTTTTTAGGTTGGAACTCAACTTTCACTATTAGTGTCATGAAAATTGTATAAAAATTATCAGTTTTTGTGATTTTTAATAAATTAATTTTTTTAATTTAAACATGTCATATAATGAATTCTTACATTTTTTTTAAATACATTTTCTTATTGGAGGACGTCTGAGACCAATTGTTGCGCAAATAAAGGCCTGCTCTCAACTTTGCACCCTGTATATTCTAAACATTTCTGGGTACTACTTTGTAAGTCCATGGATAGTTTATAAATATATTTGAATGCTGAAGTTCATATTCCAACATAAAAAATAATTTCAAAAATGAATGTACCAATACACCGCTAAAATAATATATAATTGAGTTTAGAATATATTGTTAATTTATAATAATAAGAAATTGAAACAAAAAATTAAAAATTAGTTAGAAGGAGGAAATTTTAAAAATTTCCAAATACTTAAATACATATATATATTTTTAATCAAAATATTTTTCTAAAATATTTAACATACTTCATATTTTTAAATTTCAGTGCATGTGTGTATAAATATTTTCAGTTTACAGCAGCAGTTTACAAAAAAGATGTTTGCAGGTATTTAAATTTATTCCACATGGCAATGTAATTGGTATTCTTTAAATGTTTAAATTTCTTTAAATTGAGTCAACGCAATTTTTACCTCATTTGATGTAATTATGCTATCATATGGCATATTAAATAATTGATAAATGTAAATATTATTAGTATTAATAAATAATATAGTAAATCGTCCTTTTTTTTTTAAGCAGAATATCTTTTTTTTATAAAAAAGAATAAAA
The DNA here is from genome assembly GCA_963930645.1 of Salticus scenicus. NCBI lineage: Eukaryota > Metazoa > Arthropoda > Arachnida > Araneae > Salticidae > Salticus > Salticus scenicus. The sequence goes on along the minus strand of OZ005651.1, from coordinate 200,761,962 downwards.
TTGAATAAAATTGAATTGAATCTTTGTTTTATTATGCAGTTAAACAATTTCATATATTTTATTTAATAAATAACAGTAAAGAGATATTTAAAATTGTAAGTCGGTGAAACTTAGGATATTATTTCAAAAATGTGCAATTTGCATAACCTAGATTGTATATATATTATCATATAAACATTAAATAAATACTTCAGAATTTAAAAAGAAAAGAAAAAAAGAATTACGAACCTTCTGAATTTTCATAAGAATTTTCTTCAAGAAAACATCCTTCCAACTAGCATTTTAAAATACACAATGACCAGTCGGAAGGGCATTCACTTAAAATTAGCTTTTATCCTGTAAAGTCTTTGTGACTTCTTCATACTTCATTCAGAATTATAATAACCAAAAATAGTTATTTTAACAAATTCCATCTCAGAAGACTAAATTAATATAATGAATCAATAATTTCTAAGCGGTTGTCTGTAACAGGAGCAGTTTTTTCTGCGATTCAACTTTCAAGTATCAAAAGTTAGGCTTAAGAACATACGCAGATATGAAAATGATTGTTTAATTGATATTAAAATAAGACTTTAATAAATAGAACATAGAGAATATTACAGGTTAAAAATATTACATTTTTACCTTTTCTAAAGCTTATCCTAGTCTTTATAACGCTAAAACTAAACAAATCAGATTACATGTTTTAAAATTACCGCCTCACATAACGACACGACTTTCCCAAGACCTGGCGCCGCGCCTGGCGTTTGACTTTGCAGTTGCACGGTCAGCGAAAATTAAATAAATGCAATCCACAGATGTCGATGTTATCATCTGCTCTCGCTTCCTTCTTGCATCCGCAATAATCATGTTTCAAAGTTCAACATTTGAAACAGAAATTTATTAAGCATTTATAGCTGTAGTCAATATTTTAAGGAAAAATTTAGTGGAGTTAAACAATTATTTAAATTTTTATAAAGTATTTTAAAAATTTATGAGATCACTTTATTTTTCCATTTTAAAATCTCGAACTAAACGGAAAAGCATATCTTGTTTTAGTGTATATTTCAGTATTGAACAAAATATTCAGTGAAAATAAATAAAATAAAATAAGACCAATCAAACAGAGTAATGATTTAACAACATGATCAATATTGATAATTTATCAGTAACATTTAAACTTAAATAGAACCATAACTTAAAGAAAAGAAGAAAAAAACTCATTTCTGTAACTTCCCGATGAGTATTAGAGATCGCAAGGTTCTACTCTCGAACCTTACAGACGGGAAGTGTTGGTTTCGATTCCTGGTCACGCTCGTCGACTTAGGTTTTCGGAGTTTTCCCGTGATTTTCTTTGAAACTCGCGTAAATCACTATATTACTTATTCAATAACATCCGTGATTAGCTTTTTGTATCTAAACTCTGGGTCTGGGGAATGCATAGATTTTCATGACAGAAGACAATCATTTTTATGCTGTATAGAAGATCTTAGAAAATGTATTTTTCTAAGGGTTTATTATTATTATTATTACAAATGAAAAAAAAAAAAAAAAAAAAAAAAAAAAAAAACGGTAAATTTGTTTTAAATCATCAGAAAACGATGTTTCAATTATTCGTTTTAAGGGTGATATCGAATTCTTTTGAAAGATAATCATAGTGAAAATTTTTATCCACCCCTCCCCCATCCCCCAGGGATGATGTATACTTATTCCTAGGGGAAAAAACAATGTCCTACGAATAATAATAATAAAAAAACTGTTTGACTATTACTCGTTATACATCCAAATTGAATCAATAATATATATCAAATGTATGTCACGCAGAAGGTTTGGTGAGTATATATATTACAGAAGCTGATAGATAGCCTTTCTGTGAATGGAAAATTTTGGAACGTGGCAGTGCCACCTGTCGTCCGATATGCACCCAAAGGCAATCTGTAGAGTTTTACGTAATATTAATTTCACTTACCAAATTTACAATATTTATAAATCACAGAAGTTGAGATTTTCCGTTTCCGTTATGAGATTAAATTGCAACATAGCCACGCCACCTGTTGGCCGATGTGCATCCAAAATGGACCAGTAAAGCTTTACATAAAATCGATTTCACTTATAACTTCAGTGTATCACAAAATTTATTGTTAAATCACAAGAGTTAAAATATTGCCTTTCCGTTAAAATGATTAAATTGCAGATTAGCAACGCCACCTGTTGGACAATGTATACATCCAAATTGTATTAGCAGAGGTTATGATGATACATGCCAATATATCAAGTTTAATGCATTTGTACACTATAGAAGCTGAGATATAGCCGTCCCATAAATGGAGGGTTTCATTGCATAGCACCGCAATCTATCGGACGATATATCCCAAATGAAATTCAAATAAACTCCAATTTAGGGCAAGATCTAATATTGTAACAAGTTTGGTTGAATTCCATACATTGATTCCTGAAATACAAAATCGACAAAATTTTTCCATGAGTTTAAAATTTTGTAATTTTTTTTCACCTCACCGCTACTGATTATTGAGAAGCATTCTTTACTGACGTGCTAACAAAACGTTAAACTGAAAATGTAAAAAATGCTCTATTCTCTATCTTGCTAAAAATTATAAATTTCGAATAACTTACGAAGTTTTTAAAGTAGAATGTTGCAAATCTCTCAATAAGATTCTTATCAATATCATAAGTGATATTTTAAAACTGGTCCGATCTCTCTGCAATCATTTGTTCTTGAGATATCGTGTACATGAACTAACGGGCTATCACACTAATAGGTGCCGATACACATTAACAGATACCATACCAACCTTTTGACTTCCGGATTCCTCACGCCACAAAACGTGTAAAAAAATCAAAAACTGAAGTCAAAAATTTTCATGATTAACCTAGTTTCCCAACCAATAGTACTAAAAAGTCATTTTGTCATATTCGTTATAATTACACTGTTACAGAACGTGTTATGACGGTGTCACACTTGAACGTTCTATATAGAACTAGAATTGTACGTTTTATAGATGGTACAAATCAAACATTTTCAGAACGTTCTAAGTAATACTATTTCTGAACGTGTTTTAGAACGTTCTTTTGACACGAAACACGGTGTTTGAACTATTGAAACCGTTATTAGACGTTCACAGAACGTTCCTGTGCTACTTGGGAACACGAGTCAGAGGTTCGTTCGGTTCAAGGTTAATTTTTGAGAATTTTTTCATGTTAATAGCGGCCTGCATATACGTGCCACAGGCACTGGGATACGAATCCGAGTTCCGTTCCGTTTGAAATAATTTTTTTTTTGTTACAGATTATTATTATTATTATTATTTGTGATGTTTTCATTTAAAAATAGAAAATCAAACAAAATCGAGTTAAAGATATAAAACCATACAAATTTAAGGTGCATTTAAGGTTATTATCATGGGCCGGCCAACACCAGGCGGGTTCTTTCGGTTGCAGGTTAAATTTGGGGAATTTTTTTTTATGTTATTAGCGGCTCACGTATGTGCTGCCGCAGACACCGGTGTCACAAGACTGAGTTTCGTTCCGTTCGAGGTAATTTTTTTGTTACAGCTGATTATTTTTTTCGCGATGCCTTTATTTAAAAATAGAAATTCAAACAAAATCGAGTTAAAGACATAAAATCATACAAATTTAAGGTTCAATTAAGGTTATTATCATAGGTCCGGGCAACGCCGGGCGGGTCAGCTAACATGTAGCCTTAGTATTAAAACAAACAGAAAATAAAAGATAGCAACTGTTTTATTTGGAGTCAGTTTGACGTCACATTGACAGTACTTTGTAGAAAGTGATGTCATATATAGTATTTCAATTTATAACCATTTTTCCGAATTTCTTTTTTTTTAAAGTGAAATGTTGTAAATTATATTAGATGTTTTAACTTGAAATACATTTAAATAATGATATGAAGATTTTTGAAACATTACGGTCAATAAAGTGACCGTCGAAGTCGACGGGTTCCAGCTAGTTGGTATTTTAATACAAAACAGTAATTTTGTGAACTTCAGCAAAATTTTTTTTATTTAAAAAATATTTTCTTTATAAAAAAACTTATGTTCAAATTCCTAAACTTTAAATTTTGAAAATAAACTACAGCTTTATGAAAAACATAAGGATAAGCAAGAATTTTTAGTTTTCTTAAGGTGAAAATGTTTCATAAAAATTTAATTTAACTTTTAAAAGGAAAAAAAAATATTTATAAAGATTAGTTTTAATGTTTAATGTAATGCATAACTTATATATCAAATAATTATTTTACTGGTCGTTATTTAGTTCAGTGTAACTAAATATTTTTAAAAAGCTAAAATTTTTTTAATTATCTTCTGATTTTATTTCAGAAAATATAATATTTTTAAAACTCTATTATGAATGGCTCAGATTTTAATAAAATATCATAAAGTAATTTTTAATATATGTTTACGAAGAATACTGTAGCATTTTTATATCGACTTTAATTACGTTATCACAGTTTCAAAAAAAAAAAAAAAAAAAAAAAAATTGTAATTTTAGACTCCATATTGCATTATAATGCATTTAGGGAAAAAAAAGTAATTTGCAATAATAAAAAAAAAAAAAAAAAAAAAAAAAAAAAACATTTATACAAAACTTAGTATGTAAACTTCTGAATGAATGTTTGCTGAATAAATTAACTGCTCAATTTAAGAATTATTTTTATAAAACGTATTTAAAAGTGAAAACTTTTCTTTTTTCCGAACGAACTTCTAAATAATATATTTCTTTTATCTTCGAAACATTATTAAAGAAAAAATTCTTAATTCTTATTCAATGTTTTACATTTTTACATAAAAGAAAATTAATTACCAAAAGATAGAAATTATTGAACACGAAAAATAATTAAAATAAACAATAACATAAAATAAGAATAAATGAATTGGGAACGACTTTTATCAGTATAAAATTTCATACTTTGGAAATAATATTCGTTCATAAATTAGCTTAAGGACATAGGTACTAACTCTACTGCATTTAGGTGTCATTATTTCGAAATAAAATTTTTTTGATTTGTTTAGTGGGCAGGGATGAAAGAATTTCGCTACCACAAGTATGTCTACACGGGAATTATTATTTTTTTTTTTTCGTTTGTTTATGCGTAGTATATAGTAGGAATTTTTGTAGGAAAATACTGGTGGCAAAAAAAGCGGAACTCTTCCATCCTTGAGTGAGAAATGTTTTCAGGGCTGTCACAAGCGGCATTTTTTATTTTTTTTTATTCTTTTCGTATCATCCCTATTTAAAAATTAATTAATTAATTAATTACTGCTTGCATATTTTTTATATAAATTTTATGTTATTGAAATATTAGTAAGAAAATAATAATAATAATAATAATAATAATAATAAAGTCGCCTGTGGCATCCCTGAGTGCTGCTGTATATTTTGAGTACAACTATTTTTTAATAATAAACTATTACTTATTTAATCATCTAATTTCTCAATTCAAATTAAATATATATACATATATATATATATATATATATATATATAAATATATATATATATATATATATATATATATATATATATATATAAATATATATATATATATATATATATATATATATATATATATATATATATATATATATATAAATATAATTAAAATAATGTTATTCAGATTATAGGACTTTTACACTAAGACTGGGCGATGTAGCGATTCTATAGATCTCTTTATCTTCCATATAATATCGCGATATAGAGATAAATCGATTTAACACTGATTTAGAAGATGCCTCCTCCCTATCCCTCCTACATATACAAGTCTTTTAATCAATAGTATAATGACCGAAAAGCAATGCTGCTATTACTCATTTTCTGCAATTTCCCATATTGCTCTAACTCAGTATTAAAGTTATGTTGATTAAACATTTCTGAATGAGTATCATTTGGGGGCGTTGTTATAAATATTGATATTAAAAAGAGTTTTTGATGGCCTTTAGCACAACAGTTTTTGCAGAGCCAATTGCTTGCAGCACTTAGTTCACTACTTTCTACTTTTTCACCTACTTTGTTCACTTGATGAAAAGGTCGTGTGTTATTTCGACTCAAAACAATTGTTGCTAGTTTTTTTTTTTTTTTTTTTTGCATTTTTTTTTTTTTTTTTTTTTTGCATTTTTTGGTGTTTATTTAAAGTTCTTAACGAATTACTTTTCAACCCTTGTCTTTTGATGCATTTTTGTTATTATTATTTTTTAAAGGATTTTTTTTTCTCCTTTTAAATTGTTTTGCCCTTTTCCGGGTGTTCCTGATATATGATGGAATATTGAACTTCGTATTTTGATTTATAAAATCTGTCTTTTACCACAGTCAGTAAATTAAATTTCCGCTTTCTTAAAATAATAATAATAATAATAATTTCTTTTCAAGTCGATTGATAAATTCTACGCGATAATTTTGAACCAACTGCCCAGTTAAGTAATAATTTAGTAAAAAAGTTTTAAAAGCTGATTCCAAATTTTTTTTATCATTTTACTAAAATAAAAAAATAAAAAATAATAATAAAAAAAAAATCTGCTTTTTTGTGTCATATTGCCGAAATACATTATATTCTGACGGTCAATATCCAATCTGCCTATAAATAAACTACACATTATTCTGAAAAGGAAAAAAAATCAAGACCAATTTGTTCGTTAGATGAAATAGGTAGCAGAGTTTGAAAAATAAATTTAATTTTAAATTGCGAAAAAAAATTTAAACTCTATTTCCCTTTAATAGTATTTTAATGTATTAACATTGTAGATTTTATTAGCTTCAGTAAAGTAATATTTGAAGCATATTAATGATATTATAAAGAGCGTATAAAAAAAGTACGTAATAAGGAGCACCTTTAAAAGTTCTTGTGTATATATTTTTTTTAAATCCCCCCCCCTCTCTTACAAAATACTAATAACAGACGTGTCAGACTAAGCCAAATTATTGAATAAATAATAATAATGACAAACAGATATATCGTATTGCATTATGAAACTATTTTTATCGTGATTTATTGTATTCTTAAATATTGTATTAAAAAAAAAAATATTTTCTATTTAATTTAATGAAAAAAATCTATACATTTATGCTAATATTTATTACAACAATGCATACTGTAGTTGCTGAAAATAATCACTTATTACAAAAAGAAATAATTTATTACATAGCAAACAGATTTGAGTCTTCGTAAAACCGCAAGAAGTTACAAGTTTGGAACAGTTACGATTCATCTAAAATCGTATTTTCTTTTCTCCCGATTTAGCATAGCCCAAGCGCAGCACTTCATCTCTCCTTTGAAGAGCACACGACAGGCAATTTAAGCGCATCGTCTCTCTGGTATTTCCTTAGCACAATTCGTATTACGATAAATCGTAAGACGGGTTTTGCACTCTTTGTTAAATCGTTTTCGCTAAATTGATAAAAGTTTTCCTTGATGCATTAACTCGCAAGCGTGGTGAGGAAACTTTTGATGCCTAGCTAACATCGGATTTTTATTTCTAAATCGATGCAGCATTACATCGTCTAACATCGTCATTCCGAAATTTCGTAGTAGAGGTTATATTTAAATCGGATCGCCGATTTTTGCTATAAATTGATTTTTGCATTACATCGATGTAACGCTCAGTCCTATTTTAGACCCGTTTATTTAAACACAAATATTCCCTATTTAATTAAAAGGAAGATATTTATTTTTTAATAGTGGTCGAAAATTGGGAGATTTGCAATTATAGTAAAATATTTTATGCTTAAATATTTTGGTTTATTACGTGTTTTATTTTAAATCACAATTATCACTTGTGTCATAGTTGATTACTAAGAACTGTTACAACATTTGCTATTTTTATGAAATTAATATGAAAATAATTATCATTTTCATTATCATTTACTTTGAAATATGGATTGTGGTTCAATTTCTAATCGTAAATCTCAAGATATGATCGCCATATCAGTTTATATATATATATATATATAGCTTTTTTTTCTCAAAATTTAAAAAATTTTATTTTGATATAATTTAAAATTTTGAAAAACTTTCAATACAATATCTTTCTACAAGTATTTTTCATCTCTCTCTCTCTCTCTCTCTCTCTCTATATATATATATATATTTATATATATGTAAAGTTGACAATTGTAAATCATTAAAAAATTTAGCATAAAAGAGATACTTTGTTAATTCCAACAACATTAAAAATATAATTTTAAATCAGCGTAAATTTTAGTACACAGGAGATACATTATTAATACTGGTTGCTTTCAATTAAATAAATGATTAAAACCTTTATTGGTGATTAAATTTGAAATAAATACTAACGCTAATGATTACTTATTAAACCCTTCGTGTAAGCCATGAAAGGATTAAATTTTCGTTTAAAATTTAAGAAAATTAGCCGTTAGAAATCACCACGTTTAAAAAAGTGAAGCAAAAATATTTTAAAATTGGAACTGGAGTGGGAAAATGCTCAAAACTAGGATCCCATCTTCAGGGGACATAGAGCCCTTGAGGAGGAACTGCAAAATCTCAAGATTTCCGAAACTATATAGCTTTATTAAGAAATATATATATATATATATGTCCCTGACAGAATTTAATTTAATACGACAGAACTAATTAATTTTTTACATCTGTGTAACTAAAAGATTTTTTTTTTTTTTTTTTTTTTTTTTTGTAAACAGATGTATAGAAACACTTACCAACTATTCAGAAGACATCCCCATTAAGATGTAGCCATTATAAATGTATATTCAGAAGATGCCGTCATCAAATATTCAGAAACCATCATCAATATATATTTGGAATATATTACTAACAAATATGTAAAAGCTATTATCAATATATTTTCGGAAGATATCGCCAACAATATAAAGAAACCATCATCAATATATATCTGGAAGATATTGCCAACAAATATTCAGAAGCCATCTAATTTATGAATAATAATGGTCTCGGATACTAAGATCGGCAACTGGTTCCTATTGGGTTGTTCGATAAATAATGTCGTTTTTTTTCATGTTTTTCAAAGTGAATTTATTTATATTAACAACAAATATTAACCAATGATATATTGACCATTTTGTTGGATGACCTTTTGCCATCTTTCGGTAAGTTGAAAACTTCTACGTTTAAAGAAGCCTTGGCTTTTAGAAGCGAAGGTTTTAAAATACGACATTATTTATCGAACAACCCATTACATGCAATCGCGAAAGAATCTCTAGCTTAAGAGTAGGTTCTCAAAAATGAAAAATTTATTACGGATTTGACAAAATATTTTAAGATAGTTTAAGAAATTAAATGGTGAAATTGGCTATTGCCAGGTGCCCTGGTATATTCGAAGTGAAACACCACAAAATTCAGGGGTGGAAAATTGGCGCAGAAACAGAGTTCCCAACATTTATTTGCGATCATTTTTAGCCCCGCCTCTTTTTCATACCGGAAATTTTGAAAAATGATGTTCTTCTTATTTAATCGTTGTCACATATTAACCGTTTGTACTCGAACGTCGCCCCTCAGGCGACATCCGATTCACTACTTCAACTTGAACGGCGCTCGAGAGGCGCCATGACCAATTAAGTTACTATATATCTTATATCCACCAATAATGTTCAACATCTAAAAGTGCTATAATAGGCGCATACTTCGTTAAGAAAGACACTCCACCCACACTTTTTATTAGGTGCCTTTGGGTGTTGCTTGCCTTGGTCATTGGTAAATGGCCAAGAATGCTTAGCAAAATATCACACAATGGAAAATTATAAATCACAATATTCATATATAATATTTCTAATATTAAAATATACATCAAATGTAGAAATAAAATATTTATATTTAAAATTCTTCTGTTTCATATTTTGCATTTTTTATTAAAACTATTGTCGATTAGCTCATTACGCTTACTAAAAAAAGATTCCAATACAAAAGGTTAATTTTCCATCTCACTTCAGGCCCGCACATTTGAAAATACAAAGTGGTCGACATAAAAGAGGCCACTGATAAAAAAAGGCGCAGGCCTCGTAAACGGTGCATAATGCTAGCCTTTTATTACGCGGCCAGCATAACATAAGGACAGCCAGATCTTACATTAAGCTAGATTAGATTTAGCTAGACTAGCTGAAAAGCGGAAACTACGAACCCGGCTGTACTTCTCTATATTTTTGAATAGATCTCTTACAAAATTCTAATTCTTTTCTCAAGCCACGCCCTTTTAACCCTTTACAGCGCACTACACTTTAAAGTTGGAATTTCAACAAAAAAAGTGGTAGGCTATGTACTTAGGTCTAAAGAAGTACACAGGTATAATTTTGTAAAGACAGTACTTACCGTTTTGAATCTGTGGGTGTTCCATCAGCGGGAACACTGCGCCACTAAAGCTTTGAAAAATGCATCGCAGTGAAGCGCGTAAAGAGCTTTGCAGTGGTTCATAAGTAAAGCGAGTAGAGTGGAGTCGAATCCTCCTTCGGGGTTGCATAGCTCCATCGGTTAAATACTGAATTTTACAATACTAGGGGACAGAGTTCCCTAGAAAACCGCAAGAAGTTACAAGTTTGGAACAGATACGATTCATCAAAAATCGTATTTTCTTTTCTCCTGATTTAGCATAGCCCAAGCGCAGCACTTCATCTCTCCTTTGGAGAGCACACGACAGGCAATTTAAGCGCATCGTCTCTCTGGTATTTCCTTAGCACAATTCGTATTACGATAAATCGTAAGACGGGTTTTGCACTCTTTGTTAAATCGTTTTCGCTAAATCGATAAAAGTTTTCCTTGATGCATTAACTCGCAAGCGTGGTGAGGAAACTTTTGATGCCTAGCTAACATCGGATTTTTATTTCTAAATCGATGCAGCATTACATCGTCTAACATCGTCATTCCGAAATTTCGTAGTAGAGGTTATATTTAAATCGGATCGCCGATTTTTGCTATAAATTGATTTTTGCATTACATCGATGTAACGCTCAGTCCTATTTTAGACCCGTTTATTTAAACACAAATATTCCCTATTTAATTAAAAGGAAGATATTTATTTTTTAATAGTGGTCGAAAATTGGGAGATTTGCAATTATAGTAAAATATTTTATGCTTAAATATTTTGGTTTATTACGTGTTTTATTTTAAATCACAATTATCACTTGTGTCATAGTTGATTACTAAGAACTGTTACAACATTTGCTATTTTTATGAAATTAATATGAAAATAATTATCATTTTCATTATCATTTACTTTGAAATATGGATTGTGGTTCAATTTCTAATCGTAAATCTCAAGATATGATCGCCATATCAGTTTATATATATATATATATACATATATATATAAAGCTTTTTTTTTCTCAAAATTTAAAAATTTTTAATTTTAATATAATTTAAAATTTTGAAAAACTTTCAATACAATATCTTTCTACAAGTATTTTTCATCTCTCTCTCTCTCTCTCTCTCTCTCTCTATATATATATATATATATATATATGTAAAGTTGAGAATTGTAAATCATTAAAAAATTTAGCATATAAGAGATACTTTGTTAATTCCAACAACATTAAAAATATAATTTTAAATCAGGGTAAATTTTAGTACACAGGAGATACATTATTAATACTGGTTGCTTACAATTAAATAAATGATTAAAACCTTTATTGGTGATTAAATTTGAAATAAATACTAACGCTAATGATTACTTATTAAACCCTTCGTGTAAGCCATGAAAGGATTAAATTTTCGTTTAAAATTTAAGAAAATTAGCCGTTAGAAATCACCACGTTTAAAAAAGTGAAGCAAAAAATATTTTAAAATTGGAACTGGAGTGGGAAAATGCTCAAAACTAGGATCCCATCTTCAGGGGACATAGAGCCCTCGAGAAGGAACTGCAAAATCTCAAGATTTCTGAAACTAAATAGCTATATTAAGAAAAAAAAATATATGTATATGTCCCTGACAGAATTTAATTTAATACGACAGAACTAATTAATTTTTTACATCTGTGTACAGGGATGGAACACGGGCGCAGAATTCATACCGGAATGTGTTTAAGAAATTTCTCTACCAATAATATCGTCGATTTAAGAAGTAGAAAATTTTCATACATTGACAGTGGTATGAATTCTGCGCCCGTGTTCCATCCCTGTGTGTAACTAAAAGATTTTTTTTTTTTTTTTTTTTTGTAAACAGATGTATAGAAACATTTACCAACTATTCAGAAGACATCCCCATTAAGATGTAGCCATTATAAATGTATATTCAGAAGATGTCGTCATCAAATATTCAGAAACCATCATCAATATATATTTGGAATATATTACTAACAAATATGTAAAAGCCATTATCAATATATTTTCGGAAGATATCGCCAACAATATAAAGAAACCATCATCAATATATATCTGGAAGGTATTGCCAACAAATATTCAGAAGCCATCTAATTTATGAATATTAATGGTCTCGGATACTAAGATCGGCAACTGGTTCCTATTGGGTTGTTCGATAAATAATGTCGTTTTTTTTTCATGTTTTTCAAAGTGAATTTATTTATATTAACAACAAATATTAACCAATGATATATTGACCATTTTGTTGGATGACCTTTTCCCATCTTTCGGTAAGTTGAAAAATTCTACGTTCAAAGAAGCCTTGGCTTTTAGAAGCGAAGGTTATAAAATGCGACATTATTTATCGAACAACCCAATACATGCAATCGCGAAAGAATCTCTAGCATAAGAGTAGGTTTTCAAAAATGAAAAAGTTATTACGGATTTGACAAAATAGTTTAAGATAGTTTAAGAAATTAAATGGTGAAATTGGCTATTGCCAGGTGCCCTGGTATATTCGAAGTGGAACACCACAAAATGCAGGGCTGGAAAATTGGTGCAGAAACAGAGTTCCCAACATTTATTTGCGATCATTTTTAGCCCCGCCTGTATTTCATACCGGAAATTTTGAAAAATGATTTTCTTCTTATTTAATCGTTGTCACATATTAACCGTTTGTACTCGAACGTCGCACCTCAGGCGACATCCGATTCATTACTTCAACTTGAACGGCGCTCGAGAGGCGCCATGACCAATTAAGTTACTATATATCTTATATCCACCAATAATGTTCAACAACTAAAAGTGCTATAACAGGCGCATACTTCGTTAAGAAAGACACTCCACCCACACTTTTTTTTAGGTGCCTTTGGGTGTTGCTTGCCTTGGTCATTGGTAAATGGCCAAGAATGCTTAGCAAAATATCACACAATGGAAAATTATAAATCACAATATTCATATATAATGTTTGTAATATGTAAATATACATCAAATGTAGAAATAAAATGTTTATATTTAAAATTCTTCTGTTTCATATTTTGCATTTTTTATTAAAACTATTGTCGATTAGCTCATTACGCTTACTAAAAAAAGATTCCAATACTAAAGGTTAATTTTCCATCTCACTTCAGGCCCGCACATTTGAAAATACAAAGTGGTCGACATAAAAGAGGCCACTGATAAAAAAGAAGGCGCAGGCCTCGTAAACGGTGCATTATGCTAGTCTTTTATTACGCGGCCAGCATAACATAAGGACAGTCAGATCTTACATTAAGCTAGATTAGATTTAGCTAGACTAGCTGAAAAGCGGAAACTACGAACCCGGCTGTACTTCTCTATATTTTTGAATAGATCTCTTACAAAATTCTAATTCTGTTCTCAAGCCACGCCCTTTTAACCCTTTACAGCGCACTACCCTTTAAAGTTGGAATTTCAACAAAAAAAGTGGTAGGCTATGTACTTAGGTCTAAAGAAGTACACAGGAATAATTTTGTAAAGACAGTACTTACCGTTTTGAATCTGTGGGTGTTCCATCAGCGGGAACACTGCGCCACTAAAGCTCTGAAAAGTGCATCGCAGTGAAGCGCGTAAATGAGTAGAAGACTTTGCATATGAATTAAAAAACACTGTATTATACCTGTGTAGTAGATTTAGCATGACCCATGGTGCCTCATGGGGAGGCATGCTACTCTACACCCCATTACTCCCTCCCCCCTCCAAAAAAATCTTGGTTATATGATTTTTTATGAAATAATTTGATATTTACAGTTAGTATACATATATACAAGTCCTATGTGCAAAAATATTTACAATTAGTCTATTTCTTAGCTTCATGAAATTTTTGGAAACATGTCACACCCTTTTGGTACAACCACAAACAAACATTACAGGTTTTGCACGTGAAACTAGTTTTGTGCGTTTTTTTTTTTTTTTTTTTTTTTTTTTTTTTTTTTTTATAAACAATCAACACTCCCTCGCAGCATCTGATAGCTTGACGTCATTCCTTCCAAACAGAGGAAAACAGCGCACGTAAACACAGCTGTCTTTTCTCATAATTGTTTTCGGTTGCATAATATGAAAAGCGCTAGTGTCGCAATGTTCCAAGAGATGGAACACCTTATTTTATTCAACGATTCCTCGTATGTTTCCTGTATAAAAAATTAAAAATAATATAGAATAAATAATTTAGAGTACAGCCAACGATATAACATAGAAATCTTTTTTCAAGCAATCTTTTTTGTATCACAAAAAATATACAAAATTTCTTGTAAATACGAGGAGTCCCAGCTAAATATCATGGATTGCCCTGTGTAGTGGTGCCATCTATGGATGAAAAGGAAAGTTCAAAGTAAAAAAATAAACCTATTTATATGCATTTGCAATTGAATTTAACGGTTGGAGAAGCTAGCGAAGTTACGTGTTCCATGTAATGGAACACTGAACAGCAAAGGGTTAAGAAGCATTTTCTAGTACGAGAAATTATTTCATGAGTACCGGAAAAATTATGAAGGTTTATAGGCGGATCACCAAATATCTGGAAAATAGCTTTGAGTTGCTGGTATACCCATGCGAAAAAGGCTTCGAGTGCAAACGGTTCGAGAGAAATAATCTACAAAACTTCTGGTGCGAAAAGAAGGTACGGCTAGAAGTGCTCGTGAATAAATTACTAAAGTTAGGAATTTTGCGCAGCACTCATACAGGCATTTGATTGAAAATTGTCTCTCTTTAGAAAATCGTTCATTTAATAAGAAAATTTTGTTTCATGAATGCCGGTATGAGTTCTGCGCCATTTTTTCCGAGAATGCAAAATAGCTGTCTGTTAAAAATAGCCCTGCCGTAATAATAATAATTAAAAAAAAAAAAAAGTATATATTACTAATACACGCAGACATATACATACATATATAACAGCTATACCGACTTCATAGTTTAAGGAAAACTTCTCCGATCTCCCCAAGAACACGTTTTGCAGGAAAGAAAAAACCCTATGGCACACAATTTAAAAAATATTTTCATTTACTTCTAGTTATCAGAAAATAGTTCTATTTACATCAAATTAACCAGAAAATATGTTTAAAACTATCCCCGCCTTCCCCCCCCCCTAATTTTTGGGCAAATTTAGTACTCTCCTCTTCACAAAATA
This sequence comes from Salticus scenicus, assembly GCA_963930645.1. Classification (NCBI taxonomy): domain Eukaryota; kingdom Metazoa; phylum Arthropoda; class Arachnida; order Araneae; family Salticidae; genus Salticus; species Salticus scenicus. Next base: position 200,746,529 of record OZ005651.1, on the reverse strand, counting down.
ATGCCTAAAAGTAATTACTACTCTCTTATTTTTAATAATTATACTAGCTTAATAAATAATAGAATTTTACCTTTTCTATATTAAAGCAATGATTTGATAAGAAAAACACTTGATTTATTTAACATTTTTAATAATTTTTTCTAAGAGTGTCTAGTATATAGTTTTTGGGAACTGATGAAACTTCTCGAGTGAAATTTTTTATTTGATAGCATGTAATTTCTCATGAATAAATTCATGCACAAATGGCTACTTTCATCGAAAAAATGCGGTAATTAATTCGTATTTTTTTTTATAATTCAATAACTTGTTTAAATATTCATTATTTTAATTTATAAAAGTTAAGTGTATGTACTTAAGAATAATTAATTAAACTTACTGCATAAAAAATATTTAGTATTGGTATTTTTTATCTAGAAATCTTTGTAGTACTTCTTTAAAATAATGGATCATTAAAAGTATTCTTTAATGAGGTATAATACCAACGTATGGAGATTAATTTTTACCTAAAAATTAATATTGTCATAAATTATCATAAATATATTAAATTTGATGAAATATTTCGTACAAGGTTAATTGATATCATTTAAGAAAAAGCCGTTAATATGTATCATTTTCTTAATGCTCGTAATTATTTTAACAAAATATTAATAAAGTTCAATAAAAAATCTCTTTTTGAAAAAAAAAAAAAAAAAAGTTTAAAATATTCATTTCAGTAATAATGCTTAATTATTATCATTTCTTTCGCTATTAATAGCCTATAGATAAATTTTACTAATCATTTCACTTCATCAAAAAAGTTGTAATATTGAATTACACTTTTATAACTGAATAAACTGATCTAAAACCTTTCATATCATTTAAATTCTGTATTTATTAAGATATTTAAAATATTAATTTATTAGCGATTTCTTTGGTATAAAATTATTATACGTCTCAGTGCGAAATAATTAAGTAAATGAAACATCAAAGATAAAGATAAAAAACATGTTAATGATAATTTGTATGAGAGAAATTTGAGCTTTTATTTAAATTAGTAATTGGAGTTTCTTTTCTTTCTTTCTTTCTTTCTTTTTTTTTTTTTTTTTTTTTTTAACCTCGAAATATGTAAAATGTTTTAATGCTTATTTTTTATTGCCGATTTTTTATGTAATTTTATAGCAGCTTAAAAGAAGAAAAAGATATATTCTTTGCGAAAATTGTACTTTTTATAAGTGCATATTACTATTTTACTTATTTCATGTTTAAGAAAATTAAAAAAAATACACATATTAAAAATTGAAAATTGAAAAAAATTGGTTTAAATAGACCACAGCTGCCAACTATGGAATATACGAACCACTTACCTAGTTGTTTGTATCTAGTTATACTATCTGGTTGTACGTTTTTAAAATAAAAGCTATTGAATTGCAATTTAAAAATATTTTTCCAATAAACAGCATTAATTAATCTTTCTTTACTTAATATACATACATCTAAAATCAATAAATTTTTATACCAATTTTGTGTTTTAATCTGTAGTACATATTTAACTTAGATTGTGGCACAAACCTTTTCCTTATATTTATGACTCTGTTTGCATACCGTATAATACAAATATGAATCTTATTTTTGTGTGCCGTTATTTTCTAAAAGTATTCCAGTATTAATATCGAATAATTAATTAAGTTAAAAACTAACATAATATATATATATAAGTCTTGCCGCCTGCCTCCTTCTTCCTATCTTGTGTTTCTTGGGTTGTTTTTTCATTGATTTTGATAGGTTTATGGTTTTAAGTTAAGATTTGTTGTTTTACTTTATTGATTCGTTTGTTTTGCAGGCTGTTAATTAATGGATCTGGTTTCTTTACATTAGTGTATTTCATCCACTGATGATTTTTTTTTTTTTTTTCTTATTGGTCATTGGTGTTTCAGTGATCTTGTATCTGTTGCTTGGCTTCTACTATGCTTAATAGATCATCTTTATTATATATATATATATATATATATAAATTTTTATCAGTTAATTTAAATCTTTCTTTGTTTATGTGTAGAATAAATCGTTTAAATAACCAAACTTTAGATTTTGCAATTCAAAGTAACCAAAACTATTTATTTTAAGATGAAATGTCTTTAAGACATATCTTCAAAATATAAACAACAGAAATTTTTCTTTTCGTTTAATTACAGCAGGGCCCTTTTTTTTATGTATAATAAAGGTTAAATACGTTAATAATTTATGCTATTAGGTATCGAGTTTATCCAGTTAATGAAAATGCCTATGAAGTTGCGTGTCTGTCTGTTTCAGGGTTGCCAGATTTGACCTATTTTTTATTCAATATTCACCAATAATTTTAATTTGTAACGTTTGGTTAATAATTTCGAAGATTGATAGTGTATTATGTATATCAAATATCACTTCTCAAAATTATTGGTAACTACTGAATAAAAAAAAAAAAAAAAAAGGCCAGATCTGGTAATGTTGGTCCGTTTGGGTAACTTTAGGCTCAGAGGCCAGGCATAAGAGAGTTATGGAATTTAACACTCGAAGATATTGAGGTGGAGGGGGTTATAATATAACGAATTTTTAATTTTTTTTTTTTTTTAATTTGTTTAATATTTACATGATTTTGATGTGTCAATTTTTATGTCTTATCACTCAGCTTCTGTAGTTTGCAGAAACTTATTAATCACACCACCGGAAAAATAAACTAATTTTAATTAAAATATGTTTGTTTTACATTTCAGAAACTTTAAATATTACTCAAATATTTTATAGCCAACTCATACATTCAAAAATTTCCCGATTTTATATATTCTCTTTGTGAATGCTTTCAAATATAAAAATTCAATTTTGATTCACTAATAAATTACATTCAAGGATAGTTGAAGTATTGCTTTGGCCCATAAAGCAAAAATAATTTAAAAATATGAATAACTAGATAGATAATATTTTATTTATTAAGAAAAGTACCGTAATTTTCGGCGTACAGTCCGCAGATAAGGTATGTCCTTCCTCAACCAGAATTTTTAATTAACAAAAAAGTCTATACTTTTTCGCTGTAAAATTTTGTACAAATATAATTTTTTTTGTTAAATAAAATTTCTGGTGCAAAAATGACTTATCTAACATGCGGATTATACACCGGAATTTACGGTAGTAAAAATTGACCGCAATGTTTCAAAAACCGTCGCATCATTATTTCAATGTATTTCATGTTAAAACATCTAATATAATTTACGACATTTCACTTAAAAAAAGAAAGTCGGAAAAATACTTATAAATCGAAATACTATGTATGACATCACTTTCTACAAAGTACTCTCAATGTGACGTCAAACTGACTTCAAATAAACAGATGCTATCTTTTATTTTCTGTTTCGTTTAATACTAAGACTATATGTTAGCTGACCCGTCCGGCGTTGCCCGGGCCCATGATACCTTAAATGAACCTTAAATTTGTATTATTTTACACCTTTAACTCGATTTTGTTTGAATTTCTGTTTTTAAATGAAAGCATCACGAAAAAAATAATCATCTGTAACAAAACAATTACCTCGATCCGAACGAAACTCTGCTTTGTGACCTCGGTGCTTGCAGAAGCGCATACACGGCGCTAACAACATAAAAAAATTCCCAAAAATTAACCTGGAACCGAACGAACCAGCCCGGCAATGCCTGGGCCTGTGATAATAACTTTAAATGAACCTTAAATTTGTTAGATTTTATATCTTTAACTCGAATTTGTTCGAAATTCTATTTTTAAATAAAAGCATTGAGAAAAAAAAATAATCAGCTGTAACAAAAAATAATTACCTCGAACCGAACGAAACTCTGCCTTGTGACTCCGGTGCCTGCGGCAGTGCATACGCGGGCCGCTAACAACATAAAAAAAATTCCCAAAAATTAACCTGGAACCGAACGAACCCGCCCGGCAATGCCCGGGCCCTTCATAATAACCTTAAATGAACCTTAAATTTGTATGGTTTTATATCTTTAACTCGATTTTCTTTGAATTTCTATTTTTAAATGAAAACATCACAAAATAAATAATCATCTGTAACAAAAAAAAAAAAAAAAAAATTCCTCAAACAGAACGGGACTCGGGTTCGTGACCCAGTGCCTGCGGCACGTATATGCAGGCCGCTAATAACATGGAAAAATTCTCTAAAATTAACCTTGAACCGAACAAACCTCTGACTCGTGTTACCGCTGCCCGTGGCAGTGGCACCGTATAGCAGGCATGCTACGCACGCGCTGCAAAATCCACTTTCCTCCACCAGGGAGCGCAGTATGTTGTACACGAACACCATCAATCGCCTTGAATTTCCAAGACCTTTCAAATAAGGTGTCACATGGTGGTGTCAACTGCAAAATCCTTTAGTTACACTTTAGGGGGCGCAGCGTATTCTATACATAAACACCAATGGTCAGGAAATATCAAGACCTTTAAAATAAGTTGTAACATGATAGGGTCTACTGCAAAATCACCTAGTTCCATTTTTAACCACCAGGGGCGCATTATAATATATACAAACATCCCCAATCGACATGAAATTTCAAGACCTCTATCAACAATCGCCTTGAATTTCCAAGACCTTTCAAATAAAGTGCCACATGCTGGTGTCAACTGCAAAATCCTTTAGTTGCACTTTCCACCACCAGAGGGCGCAGTGTGTTCTGTACGAAGATCACCAACCGTCAGGAAATACCAAGACCTTTAAAATAAGGTGCAACATGATATGGTCAACAGCAAAATCACTTAGTTCCATTTTTCACCACCAGGGGTCGCACTATGCTGTATACAAACATCCCCAATCGACATGAAATTTCAAGACCTTTAAAATGAGGTGCTACATGTGTGGGTCTAGAACGGATTTCCCTCTCAAACTAATTTCCCCCCTTTCCCCTCCCTTCCAAATCTACTTTTCCCCTTTTTCCCCCCTTTAAAATCGAAAATTCCAAATTCGCAGATATTGATTTTTTAGTATTCGACTCTAGTCCCCATATGTACAATTTCTTCACCGTGAAGTAATTTGAAGCTTAGTTAAGCTCGTAAACGTGTTTTTAACCCAAACGGGTGGGAAGAAACGTTTTCCCACCCGTTTCCGCCGGGGCAGAAACGGTTTTCCCCCGGGTGGGAAAGCGTTCGACTTTTTTTTATTTTTCTCTTCTCATATCACATCTACAGACCAAGACCTTTCTTTAGACACCTCAACCAAATTTTTACACCGAGTAGTTCTCTCAATATAGTGGAGACAGGCAAAAACATGTTTCAAATTAATATATAGATAATAATAAATAAAATAAATAAATAGAAAAATTTGGAAAACAAGGATTTTGATATTTTGCGATTCTTTTGTTACTTGACGATCAATGGCGCCCATTAACGACAGTAAATTTCATTTACTATGGTTGTAGCTGCCAACTTGTACGCTTTTTTCTTTAGGAAATCTTTGATAGTAATTTTTCTTACAAATTTTGTTTTCTGTCATTGAATAACATGAAACTTTTTACCATACTTGCCAACTTACTAATTAGTATTCCGGAAGATTTTTAGAACCCGATCCTTTTTCCACACCACTTTATTTTTAGAGAAACTTTCTTCAAATATAATTACGATAAAAAAAAAAAAAAAAAAAAAAAAAAGATGAAGAAAATACACTAAAAAATGACTGGTGTGAAAAAAAAAAAAAAATGTGGGTACTGATAGACTTTATGATATTAATTAGTAAGTTGACAGGTATGTTTTTACTCAGAAAACGTGGTGCTAAGTACAAATTAACAACTATGTATTGTACACTTAAAGCAGTCTTGGAGCATTACGAGTTGCTTTAATTTTATCGATATTTTTTTATACAAAATTCTTCATTTTAATATGCATGACATATGCCATATGAATTGAAGAAAAATGCTTTCAAAATGCTTCTTATTATTTTATTAATTAATTATAAAAATGTTCATTGTTACAAAAGTCAATAATAGGGCTTTGCATATTTCTTCTTTACTTTTTTAAACTGTTAAACTCTATTTTATAATAATAATTAAAATGTAATTATTGAACAATTATAATTATAATTTCTGGATATTCAGAATAGATAGCTAAAAATTCGCTGAAAACAAATTTTTTTTATGATCTTTACTTAGGAAAAAAAAAAAAAATAAATAAAAAAAACCTTCATTAGCTATTTAAGGTTCTTAATATTTAAGCTTCTTAAGAATTAATATTTTACGAGAAACAAACATTAAAATTAATTGTAATTCTATATTTATTTGTAATATATAATACATAATGTTATTTTCTATATTTTCATTGAAAGTGAATTTCGAATAATGTGATAATCGTTTTACATAAAGAGTTCTGAATTTCAAATTGTAGTTTTGAGGGCAAGTGATTCTATAAAAGGTTTTTGACGAGAGTTCCGGTTTTGGAAGTAATTTAGCTTTTAATATTGTTCTTACCTGGAAACCATCTCAATAGTGTAATAATAGAAATCTTAAATGATGTTCACTCGAGAAGGCACAATTTAACCCTTTCAGGTGCTGTGGTTGCACTACTCAACCACAAATTTTCATTCAAAATTGCAAAAACTGTCCCCAGAAACTTTTAATAAAATTTTCCTTTTCTAACTTAGATGAATAACTTCACTTATTTCTTGTTTTTTAATATTGTTGGTGATTTCTGGTGGCTTTTGGTTTTAAATGAAGAAATTATGCTTGTCCCTGAAAGGGTTAATGTAATGTTTGGCGCATAAACTGCTAGCCTTCGTAAGCCTGTTCTCAAGATATCTATATTTAAGTTTGAGTAAAAATGTAGTAACGAGAAAGGAGTGGGAGAAATACCGTTAAAACCTACCATAACCAAGAATTTATGAATTTTTAGATTATATTTTAGCGAATTTTTAGATACCTGGATTGAATATATCTCAGATCTGAAATGGGTAACTGGTTAACGCATCAAACAACACGTTTGTCTATGCTCTTTCGATTTCTGCTTGTTTTGGATTTCATTCATTATTTCAGTAAGGCGTGGTCTTATCGATTCACACGTGGTTGAACCGAGTATTAGCGAGTTTTCGAATTTATAACTCGAAAATGAGCTGATGAGGGGAGTTGCTTTATGCTTGTCAATAAACATATTTATATTTGCTCTTTCGATTTATACTTACTTGGATTTTTTATTATTATTACAGTAAGGCATGGTTTCCTGTTTAGAATCCTGGTGGTGATCCAATGACGAATATTTCAGGCTCCGCAGCGTTCTTAAAATTTTACGCTCATTTTATTACATTGTCACGACTATTTTAAATCAAAATATTTTTACATTATAATTCATATTATTGTAGCATTTATTTAATAAAAAAAAAAAAAAATCTCTTTATGGCGACAGTGGTGACAATATAATAAAACGCTTGTAAAATTTTAGGAACAGTGCGAGGTCTGATAGTTTTTCTTCCTATTATCATTTCATTCATTTCAGGGAGTGAGTTATTTAATGTAAAATTGTAATTGAGTGAGTGAAGTAGTAGGGCGTGAGTAAGTAATAATGTGGTAAGTGAGCTGAATTTTTAATGTTCTTTTAATAAAATTGTTTATGCAAGTATGTTGTACTTAAATTATTGTTCAATTAACCCTTTGCCATTCAGTGTTCCACTACATGGAACACCTAACTTCGCTAGCTTCTCCAACTGTTAAATTCAATTGCAAATGCATAAAAATAGGTTTATTTTTTCTTTGAACTTTTCTTTTCATCCATAGATGGCACCACTACACAGGGCAATCCATGATATTTAGCTGGGACGTGTTATTTTAAATCCTCGTATTTACAAGAAATTTTGAATATTTTTTTTGTGATACAAAAGATTGCTTGAAAAAAGATTTCTATGTTATATCGTTGGCTGTACTCTAAATTATTTATTCTATATTATTTTTAATTTTTTATACAGGTAACATACGAGGAATCGTTGAATAAAATAAGATGTTCCATCTCCTGGAACACTGCGACACTAGCGCTTTTCATATTATGCAACCGAAAACAATGATGAGAGAAGACAGCTGTGTCTACGTGCTCTGTATTCCTCTGATTGGAGGGAATGACATCAAGCTATCAGATGCTGCGAGGGAGGGTTGGTTGTTTATAAAGTAAAAATAAAAAAAAATCCGCACAAAACTAGTTTCATGTGCAAAACCTGCAATGTTGGTTTGTGCTTCTACCAAAAGAGTGTGACGTGCTTCCAAAAATTTCATGAAGCTAAAAAATAGACTAATTGTAAATATGATTGCACATAGGACTTGTATATATGTATACTGACTGTAAATATCAAATTATTTCATAAAAAATCATATAACCGAGATTTTTTGGGAGGGGAGGAATGGGGTGTAGAGTAGCAGGCCTCCCCGTGATGCACCATGGGTCATGCTAAATCTACAACACAGGTATAATACAGTGTTTTTTAATTCATATGCAAAATCTTCTACACATTTACGCGCTTCACTGCGATGCTCTTAGACGTATTTTTCAGAGCTCTAGTGGCGCAGTGTTCCCGCTGATGGAACAAACACAGATTCAAAACGGTAAGTACTATCTTTACAAAATTGTACCTGTGTACTCCTTTAGACCTAAGTAGATAGCCTACTTTTTTTGTTGAAATTCCAACTTTAACGGGCAGTGCGCTGTAAAGGGTTAAGAACGATATTTTATAAGTATTATGTTCTGTTTGCTCAATTTTGAATCTAATATTACTATTTTAAGACTGAGTTATGTTTTAATCTTCATTTTTTTCAAGCCTTTAATTCTGTTTTTAGCATTAATAAATAATTTTTTTTTATCAATAAATCCTTTTTTAAACAGAAAAAGTTATTAAGTAAGCTTCTGTTTAACCCATTTGTATAATAAAAAAATATGAAAAGAAGGCCTTTATCACCAAACTTTTTATTATTATTTAAATATAAGAAAAGTTGAGCGTATCAGAGCTCGAATTCTTCGCCCTTTTTTCAGGGCACTTTCAGATATAAGAAATTTCCGTGCTAAGAAATTTTCTTTGCTCACACTATTTTTATACAGAAAACTTGGCCATATTCTTAACGCAATGTGTCGTGATTAAATAAGAGAGATATTATTGTATAAAAATAGTGGTAGAAAACAAAGTGGCAATTTCTTATTCTTGAACGTGTCCTGAAGAAGGAGTGGAGACTTCGAGCTCTGACCGTATGCCATACTTGCCAAAATCCTAATTAATATTCCGTAGTTTCATTAGTCCCGCCTTTTTTTTTTCTTTTTTTTCCATACCAGTGAATTTGTAGAGGCATATTCTCTAAATGCAGTCGCTATTAAATATGAAGAAAAATACTCTAAAAAAGTACTGGTGTGAAAAAAAGACGGAGATAACAATACTACGGATTTAATTAGGACGTTGTCAAGTATGGCGTATGCGTACGGTTCTGGTAATATTAACCAGGAAAATTGAGCGTTTATAAGAGTTGCCAACATTCTAACCCTTATCGCTCTTATGTCCCTTCTGAGGGGACATTAAAAAATCGAGCCACGCCTTAAGGTGTTCCTCTGCAAATGAAATGTTATTGTTCTAAAACGTGTAACTATAGGCTACCTTCCGGCTACCGGAAAATTTTAAGAGAAAGATTTATTTTATTTAATGATGAAGTAAAATAAAACAAATTATTACAATTTTTCGGTAGCCAAAATGTAGTAAGTTGGAAACTATACGTGCGACGTTTTAAAGGAACGCCAAAAGGCGTGTCTTACGGAAAATATGCCGAGTGCAAAGGGTTAATTTATTATGGAGCATTTATAACTCCTCCTTTATTCATACCCTTTTTTAAAGAGTATTTCTTTTTTTTATTTTACCATAGTTAATACTGGAGAAAATTATTCTATGAATAAAGTGGTGCGTAATAAAGCGAGGCTAAATATGCTCCGGAATAAATTAAAATAATGCAATTATGTTATTAATACGCTAATAATGCAAATGGGTTAATTAAGCCCGTCATGTCAAATAGAATGCACCAGTGATCGTATGCATTCAGGATCAAAATTGTTACGATATATGAACAAGAGGGTAGTATCAACCATGGTGTGAGGAAGTAACAAAGACACCGACAGTCGGAAGCTCGTTATCCTCATTACTTTCTGTTCGTGAATAAACTCAGAGTTGCCAACTTCTATAAATTTTTTCGGATCACTGTTATTACACGCCGTTTTTTCACATCAGTATCTTTAAAAAGTAATTTTCTTCATAGCTAATCGTAGTCACATATCGAAGATTGCTCTAAATAAATTGTGATGTGCTAAAAGGGTGGATACTAACAATGCTGTGGAATAAATTAAGAAAGTTGGCAACTTTGTAAGCTGGTTGCTGAAAGCGGCGAATTTTATTAATATGAAAATGCTGTGAAGCAAGTATTTTATCCACGTTCAGTATCTAATTGTAAATATTCCCATAAGAGTTAAATTTTACATTTTTTTGCTTTATGTTAAATATTTAAAGAAAGTTAAATAGCAATAAAAAAAATCAGACATTCTTTGAAATTTTCCTTAAACATTTACAAAAAATTATACTGAATATAAACAAAACTATTTAAAATGAATATAATTTTAATAAGTATCAGCTTTTGGTCAAAACACTACCATAGCAGAAGCCACTTTTGAATGAAGATGGGCTATTCTCTTGTTCTTGTGTACAGGTAACAATGGAAACTTTGTAAAATTGTTTTATCGAGGCGGCTCCAATATCGGACGGCAACATTCACGTATTAAAATCCATAGGTGAGAAAATTGTTAATTCCTGTGAAGTGTTTTTCATTTTTCAGTACCTGATATGCAAGTTGAATTTTTTCTGGAAACAATGTGTGCAAGTTTCTTTGAAAATAAAATTATTTTGAATTTTCGAGAGTAAAATTTGGGGAATGAATGTTTTATGATGATTTTTCATCACGAAAATAATTGCATATTCGCCATATTTTTGTTAATTTTCTGGCCAATATTTTCTAACATTTTTCTTTCTTTCTTTCTTTCTTTTTTTTTTTTTTTTTACGATGAAGAAATTAGTTTTTATTGCGACATACACTAATGTCAAAATATTTAGCTAATGTAATAATCATCTAGAGAGTGATATAAGTATTTTAAGCTTACATAAAACGCGTCAGTATAATTTAATTAAAATGACCAGGATATAACTCGGTTTAGAACTCTACCTAATATAATGAGATGCTATTTCAACGCCATTGTTTTGAACTATCGATTGCTTAAATCTTCAAAGCATTCATCAACTCGCTGTTCCATAGGGATGATGAATTTAATTATATACATCAGTATTGTTAAGCACTGCTGGAACCTAGACATTGATAATTATTTTCCTCTTTCTCTTCGTTAAAATTATATCAGATTAAAATAATATTTAATGATTAAATAAATAATACTTAGTATTATTTATACATTAACGAATAATTTAACTATTAATAAAGAAAAAAGCAAATTTTTTATATATATATTTAATTTAGTTTTACTTAAAAATATCCAAATTTTAATATCGGAATATAACTAAAGTTATTATATAACTAAAACTTAAAAAAAAAAAAAAGTTATCAATAAAATATTTGAGTAAAAGATAGTGAAAAATCAAACCAATGAAAATTTATTCAATAATAAATAAATAAATAAATAAAAAATACTGAAAATTTCATATCTAAATGTAATCAGAGCCTGATTTAGGCCGGGGCACTCTCTCACCGGAATATTTTTACAATTATTTTTTACTGCATATCATAGAAATTCCACATTTTGACTAGGAAATTATTTTTATGAAAAATGAACGGTGTAAAACAATCGAATTTACTTATGGTTATTAGACACCAGAATTCTTTTAAAATAATTTTTAATGAGAATTTTTTGTTTATTATAAGAGGAAATTATTGCTTAAAAAATAATGGTGTAAGTGTAAATAATGTGTGCCCCGGTCTAAATCAGTCCCTGAATGTAATAACTAAGATATATGATTTAGTTAAAGTACTGAAAATGTCAAACATTAATAATAATAATAATAATAATAATAATAATAATAAAAATTGACTAAAATTACAAATAAACTAACTACATTACAAATTCAATATTATAAATAATCATTAATGTGTCAACACGAAAATTTACAAATGTGTAAAAGAAGTTTTTCAAATTGATAATTATGTATATGTAGATCCAAATCACGTAAATTCTATACTTATTGAAATACAATACGAATAATACAAATTTTGAAAAATTAAAAAAAGATAAAAGTACAAGTTGTTAATACAGGATTCATAATCTCCGCCCTTTTTCCAGGTCATTTTCAGGGACGAGATATTTTCGACTTTACTGCAACCACTCTTTATACAATAATCTCTATCCTATTTAATCACGACACATTACTATAAATGTACCATAAAGATTTCTGCAGGGTGGTATAAAAGGCGAAAAATTCTCATCCTGAGAGCGTAGTTGCCAATAATTAATTTATTCCGGAGTATTTCTTAGTCCCGCCTTTAATTTAGACCACTGTGTATAATAACCCCTTAACGCGCGGTGTCCTCGCTGCGAGGACGCAAAATTTAAGATCCAGCTGCAAAAATTCATCCCGGAAATTTTATAGCAAAAATTTACGTTTATAACATATCAGAATAGGCCGTTTTTTAGCCTTAAAATTTAAAATTTCTTTTAGGTTAATTCAGTTCATGAATTCCGGTGGCAGTATAATTTAAATGATCCGAATTGTCTTGCGCCGCAAAGGGTTAAATAATTTTCTCCAATATATAACTACAACACACTTGCCAACCATCTCATTAATAACTGTACAATTGTTGACGCCTCTTGAAAAAACGCCCCTTTTTTCACACCACTTTATTTTTTATCTCTCCAAATATTGTTAGGATTAGATATGAATAAAATTCCTCTAAAAAATGACTGGTGTAAAAAAAAAGGCGAGTACTAAAAATTGTACGGTTCATAATGAGGTGGTTGACAAGTATGCTACAATAAAATAATAAAATAATTTTCTTAAAGAAAAGTGATATGAAATAAAAGCGTGGCTAAAAATGCTCCGGAATAAGTTAAAATGTTGGCAACTCTGAGTGAAAGTGACTTGATACATGGCCCTGGAATACGAACCCTGCAGTATTATCAAAACTATAGAGAGTAACATATTTTGAATGGAATTTTGAAATAATTTTAACTAGCTGGATCCCGTCGAATTCGACGATCACTTTATTGACCGTAATGTTTCAAAAACCGTCGCATCATTATTTAAATGTATTTCATGTTAAAACATCTAATATAATTTACGACATTTCACTTAAAAAAAGAAAGTCGGAAAAATGCTTATAAATCGAAATACTATGTATGACATCACTTTCTACAAAGTACTATCTCTGTGACGTCAAACTGATTTCAAATAAACAGATGCTATCTTTTATTTTCTATTTCGTTTAATACTAAGACTATATGTTAGCTGACCCGTCCGGCGTTGCCGGGCCCATGATATCTTAAATGAACCTTAAATTTGTATTATTTTATACCAATAACTCGATTTTGTTTGAATTTCTGTTTTTAAATGAAAGCATCACGAAAAAAAATAATCATCTGTAACAAAACAATTACCTCGATCCGAACGAAACTCTGCCTTGTGACCTCGGTGCTTGCAGAAGCGCATACACGGCGCTAACAACATAAAAAAATTCCCAAAAATTAACCTGGAACCGAACGAACCAGCCCGGTAATGCCTGGGCCCGTGATAATAACCTTAAATGAACCTTAAATTTGTTAGATTTTATATCTTTAACTCGAATTTGTTTGAAATTCTATTTTTAAATAGAAGCATTGCGAAAAAAAATAATCAGCTGTAACAAAAAATAATTACATTGAACCGAACGAAACTCTGCCTTGTGACCCCGGTGCCTGCGGCAGTGCATAAGCGGGCCGCTAACAACATAAAAAAATTCCCAAAAATTAACCTGGAACCGAACGAACCCGCCCGGCAATGCCCGGGCCCTTGATAATAACCTTAAATGAACCTTAAATTTGTATGGTTTTATATCTTTAACTCGATTTTCTTTGAATTTCTATTTTTAAATGAAAACATCACAAAATAAATAATCATCTGTAACAAAAAAAAAAAAAAAAACCTCAAACAGAACGGAGCTCGGGTTCGTGACCCAGTGCCTGCGGCATGTATATGCAGGCCGCTAATAACATGGAAAAATTCTCAAAAAATAACCTTGAACTGAACAAACCTCTGACTCGTGTTACCGCTGCCCGTGGCAGTGGCACCGTATAGCAGGCATGCTACGCACGCGCTGCAAAATCCACTTTCCTCCACCAGGGAGCGCAGTATATTGTACACGAACATCACCAATCGCCTTGAATTTCCAAGACCTTTCAAATAAGGTGTCACATGGTGGTGTCAACTGCAAAATCCTTTAGTTACACTTTTCACCGCCAGGGGGCGCAGCGTATTCTATACATAAACGCCAACGGTCAGGAAATATCAAGACCTTTAAAATAAGTTGTAACATGATAGGGTCTACTGCAAAATCACCTAGTTCCATTTTTAATCACCAGGGGGCGCACTATATTGCATACAAACATCCCCAATCAACATGAAATTTCAAGACCTCTATCAGCAATCGCCTTGAATTTCCAAGACCTTTCAAATAAAGTTTCACATGGTGGTGTCAACTGCAAAATCCTTTAGTTGCCTCTTCCACCACCAGGGGGCACAGTGTGTTCTGTACGAAGATCACCAACCGTCAGGAAATACCAAGACCTTTAAAATAAGGTGCAACATGATAGGGTCTACAGCAAAATCACTTAATTCCATTTTTCACCACCAGGGGTCGCACTATGCTGTATACAAACATCCCCAATCGACATGAAATTTTAAAACCTTTAAAATGAGGTGCTACATGTGTGGGTCTAGAACGGATTTCCCTCTCAAACTAATTTCCCCACTTTCCCCTCCCCTCCAAATCTACTTTCCCCCTTTCCCCCCCCCCCTTTAAAATCGAAAATTCCAAATTCGCAGATATTGATTTTTTAGTATTCGACTCTAGTCCCCATATGTACAATTTCTTCACCGTGAAGTAATTTGAAGCTTAGTTAAGCTCGTAAACGTGTTTTTAACCCAAACGGGTGGGAAACGGTTGCCAACCCGGGGGGGAAACCGTTCGACTTTTTTTTATTTTTCTCTTCTCATAGCACAACTACAGACCAAGACCTTTTTTTAGACACCTCAACCAAATTTTTACACCAAGTAGTTCTCTCAATATAGTGGAGACAGACAAAAATATGTTTCAAATTAATATGTAGATTATCAACAATGCCAAATATTACGATATTTCGTTACCATTTATTTTTATTCAAAAATGTTTATAAAATTTCCTAACATTTTTTTCTGCGTTTTTATAAGTCAGATGTTTTTATTTAGACAAACCAGTATTGAAAAATTGTAGCAGTTGGAAAATATGCATTAATATGCACACTTAATTCGTATTTTATTTACTGAGTCACGGATACTTCTATTAAGCTTTAAATGCTAATAATGCAATTAACTTTTACCCTTAAATGCCTGATTATTTTTTTTAAATCAATTTAAAAATGTTTTATTCTTACCTCAATTAAATAAATCACGGGAAAAATACTTTTAAAAATCATAACTTATTTTAAGTATGGCTTACAATCAAAAAGCAATTTTTTGTCAATCGGCAAACATGAGACATTAAAGCTTCAACATTATTCTAATAAAACTTTAGAAGACAAAACTGGGTATGTTGTTAAAATAAATAAATAAATAAAAATAAAAATAAATCAGAGATTATAGAAATATTTGACACGGCAGAAAGAAAGGGGACGAGGTACATGTGCAGGATTGCGTTTTGTATATTCACATCTCATTGATGAATATATTTATCTATGAGTTTGGCATTTAGTTTTTTTTTAATAATAAAATTTTTATAATAAGAATAAAAATAATACTTATCTGCATATCACAAAAAGCACGTAAGAAAGTGATCATTAAATGACGGGGAATTAGAGTAATAACAAAAGAAAATATCACAATATTATTTTCCTTCCTTTTCAGATTCATATAGACCTTTTTCATCAAACACGAAAAAATATTTTTAAGTCACTTTCAAATGTATCGATCTTGAAAAAGATAACTATACTCATTTTTTTTTCTCCCTAGTAGATGAAAAAGTTTATTGGTGATTTAAAATAATGAATTTCATTTCTAAATTATGGTAAAAATTTTGAGTATAACCCTGCATTTTAAAGTACTTCAATAACTCTATACATATATGTGCGAATAATTGAGAAAGATTTAACATATGAGAACACAGAAATGCCTAAGGCATTTGTATTTGTTTAAATCAAAGGAATAGATACGAAAAAAGAAAACATTAAAAATATTTTAAAATGCTGGGATCAATCGTTTTCGTTATTTAATCCTTATCATTCAAAAGAGAATCAAGCACAAAAGTGCTTATACATGTCAAAAGATTTGATAACGAATGATATTGGGACCAATTATCATGTAAAATTTCTTAAGTTTTCAGTATTTATACAAGCTCCAATATCACGCAAATAGATGAATACTGGAAACATACAAAAGCTTTTAACTCTCTGACAGTCTTCAAAAAGGAGGAAAATGTAATGTATTTTTCCTCCTGAAATTAACGCATTTTTTCCCTTTTTATTTATTTTATTTTATTTTTATTTCTTCTGAATATGCTACAAAATATGGAAAAGCTATTTTACTGTTAAAAGCATTAAATGCTAAATTCATTGAAAATTACTATTTTAAATATTCTTTTTAATATAAAGCAGCCTTTTTATTATTCTTTCGAAGATATGTACTACAAACGATTAATGAAGATTACTATAAGAAAGAAGTAGTATTCAAAATAGTGACTGCTGTGAACCCTGTTATAGGCAGAGTTGCCAAGTTTTATAATTTATTCTGGATTGTTTTTAGCCCCACCTTCTTTTCGTAACATAATTTTTATAGAGTATTTCTCTTCAATGTGTGACAGTGATTAAATAAGAATAAAATAATTTTTGAAAGTTACTGGTATAAAAAAAGGCGGGGCTAATAATAGTCTGGAATACATTAAAAAATTGGCACGCAACATTCCTAAAAATTTACATGCATTTTATTATATTGACACCACTATCGTTAATAAGAAATTTTTCTTGACTATTTTTTAATGTTTAATGCTAAGATATTATCTGAAAAAAGCTTTTTTTAAATAGTGGTGACGACATGAAAAAATGAGTGTAAAATTTTAAAAACGCTGCGAGGCCTGCTGCTGAATGATTTAATAGTAAGCAGGTAATAGGCAAAATGATGCAAACACTTTCGCTTTTTACGTTTTGTCTAATATCTTGAAAAATACTTAACGTGTTGTTCTAGAATTTAAGGAAGAAGGAAAAAAAATGTCTGCCCTCATATTTTTCAACAAAGATTTTGTCACGAAAGCTCTTTGGGCACGAACAACAAATCCAATAAAATAAAAAGTATTGTGATTACCCTGCCTACGGAAAAGCGTCGATTGACTAACAAATTTTAGATATGGTTATAAGTGTTATATTTTATAAATGACAAAAGATTTTTGTGAGAATATCTCGAACATTTAAGGAATTATTTTTTTATTAAAAAATGCACATTTTTTTCGCAAGTTTTTACTTTATAACTCCAAAAGTGTTTCGTCAAATTTCATGAAACTTTCGGAAAACATGACAATATATGCCTAAATCATTATACTACAGATTAAAACAAATATATTTAATATTCAAAGAGATATGGACAGTTGTAGTAAATATTTTATTAATACGCATGCGCGGACTGTAGCAAAAAAAAATTTAATATTCAACATATATAGTTTAATACTGAACTGCTTATAAAAAAAATCCAGTTGGATAACATAAAAATTAATAGAGATATCAGTGATAAAATGAGCTGTTTTTCAGGTGTTTCCTAAAAAGGCCTTTACGTTAAGGGGTCATTCACAAATAAAAATTTGTATTAGAAAAAAAAATAATTTTTCTTTTCAAACAATTAATTTTTCTGTTTTTTTTTTTTTTTTTTTTTTTTTTTTTTTAAGGTATCTACTACATATCTATTTAAAAAAAAAGGATTCACAAATATTGTATTAAGTTTCATTGTGTAACATAGGTTTTCTAATACAAATTTTCATTTGTGGTTGATCCCTTATATTAAAGACCTTTTTAGAAAAGAGCTGAAAAACAGCTCATTCAACTACCAATATCTCGATGAACTTTTATGATATTCAACTGGATTTTTTATAAGGTGCTCTATATAACTGAGTATTAAATTATGCCAAAGTTTTTTGCTGCAGTCCGCGCATGCGCAGTAATAAATACTAATTTATTACTGCTACAACTGTCCATATATCTCTTCGAATATCAAACATAGTTGTTTTAAACTATAGTATAATGATTTAGGCATATGTTGGCATGTTTTGCGAAATTTTCATGAAATTTGAAGGAAAACCTTTGGAGTTATAAAGTAAAAACTTGCGAAAAAATTGTACGTTCTTTAATAAAATACTGATAACTCATTAGATATTCAGTATATCCTCACAAAACTGTACACACGTATAAAATATAACATTTAACCATATTTAAAATTTGCAGATCAATCGACTCATTTCCATATACAGGGTAATCACAAATACTTTTTATTTGTTGTTCGTCCCCTAAGGACCTTCGTGACAAAATTTTTGGTGAAAAATAATTCAAATATAACATTTATAACCATATTTAAAATTTGCAGACCAATCGACTCTTTTCCATATACAGGATAATCGCAAATACATTTTATTTTATCGGATTTGTTGTTCGTCCCCTAAGGAACTTCGTGACAAAATCTTTGCTGAAAATAAAGATTGAAAGACATGTTTTTCTTATTCCCTAAATTTAAAAGCAACTCCTTAATTATTTTTTAAGATATTCGATAAAAAGTAAAAATATTTCCATTTTTTTTTTCTTCAACACCTGTAAGTGCCAAATCTCCGTTATTTTTAACGGAGACTTCATACTTTAAAGTTTTAATAAACTTTTACAGTTTATTTATTTAAAATTATACCTCATAAAGCTTTTGAAAACTGGTTGAAACATTTTCTGGGCGGATCCGCACGCTGCATTATAAAATATTTCAACCAGTTTTCAAGAGCTTTATGAGGTATAATTTTAAATAAATAATTAAAAATGCTCTTGTGAAATTAAAATTTAAATTTTTAAACGTTTTCAGTTTATTTATTTTCATTCATTCATCAAAAATGTATCTAACGCATTCCTTTTTAAAAATACTGGTATGTAAATCTGATTTTAAAATTAGCAATGATGGCAGCTATGTAATATGTAAAATTTCAAGTATTACCAGCAACTATTACTTTTTAAAAGATTTGATCAAAAAATAAAATTACATGCATTTGAAAATTATGTTCTTTGGAAAGAAAACAGCAGCTCACTAGACATATCAACTGGTTAATCGGAGACGAAGGGTCAACACCCTGCATTAATAAACCCTTTTATTTCCTTATAAAACCTGATATTTTATGCAGATTTTAAGAAATAATGATATTATTTGTCATCTACGTTATCGAAAATATCTGATTCAAAATATTATTTTTATGACCAAACATAATATTTTTAAAATCACTTATTTCAGAAGATCATAGATGCCAACATTTTAATTTATACCGGAGTATTTTTTGCCCCGCCTTTATTTTGCACCACTTTATAGAGAAATTTTCTCCAATATATAACTTCGATAAAATAAGAAAAAATAATTAAAAAAATAAGTGGTATGGAATAAAGGAGAGGCTAAAAACACTCCGGAATAATTTAAAATGTTGGCATCTATGGAAGAGGCTCGTAGGTTTTAGAATGTGCATTGAAAGTCTCTGAAAGCATTTGTAGAATAACATAGTTAATGTCATGACAATGAAGTTGTGATTTTTTTTTTTTTTAATTTAATCTCATGTTTATACAAAACTAATAAAACATATACTTTAAATGAAATGAATGTAATGTATTTATAAAAGCGCAGTATGATAAGCTAGTCTTATGAGCTTATCGCACTGATAGGCCTGCCTTCTACCACATTTAGTTGTATGTCTAAATTTGTTTATGTGTAGAGTAAATATTTGTACTTATTTGTCACATTTATAAATAGTTTAATTACTTAATTTGCAATGTGTAATGTAATATAATGCTTGCAATTTACTATTTGTATTCTAAATTGTATAGTTTTTTTAGTTTTTACCTTCTGACCAAGGGTTGTACTGACCAGGACGTGCAGTCTTTCGGAGGGGTGTTCACATTTTCTGTAAAACTAGCGTTTCCTAAAGATTGCCGATTCTGCCAGATTTCAAATAAAAGTATATTCAGAATAATTTTTAATTTTTGTTTCTGATAAATCATGCAATTTCATGTTCCTTAAAAATAGGCTCCGCCCTTTCTATCGTCTTTTATATGCTCTTCCGTTTTTGACAGTATTTATACGCATACAATTATACACACAAATTTACATTTCATTTAGGTAGATATTAATTGCAAATTTACTTGTAAAATAACTTTATGATATGCGTTCAAATGTATATTCATTGATTGTTAATAAGAAAGATTATTATTGGAATTAAAAATGAGATAGTAGACCAGACAATTATTATAATTTATTCTGTGATAGTGTTAGAACCCGCCTTTTTTTCAAATCAGTATACTTGTAATCTTCTTCAAAAAGTACGTAGGGTTAATTAACACTTTCGTGGCCGTATGTTTTTGTCTTTTTGACAGTAAGGTCCGCCTGTGGGAATTATTCTCGTAAGTTATAACATTTCAGAACACTATTTTCTGTAGTCAAATTTATATTACAAATCGATATACATTATAATTATATTCTTTGTAATCAAAGTATTTGTATCCATAGTATATTTGATTGTAAAAATATGAATATTAGGTATACTCTTAAGAAATAAATAACATACAAATTGGGAAAATAAACGCCCATTGGCGGAGTTACAGATTTTCAGATGACGTGAATTTATGTCAGCGGTCACGAAAGTGTTAAGAAGATAATTATTTTATAAATATAGTAGCGTGTAAAACAGGCGGGTCCTAATGCCATAATGAAATATGTTACAATAAAATACTTGCCAACATACCAATTAATATTCCGTAGTATTGTTAGTTCCGCCCTCTTTTCCACACCAATATCTTTTTAGAGTATTTTTCTTCATATTTAATCGTAATTGCATTTGGAGAATATTTCACTAGAAATTTACTGGTGTGAAAAAAGGGCGGGACAAATAACACTTCTGAATATTAATTAGGATGTTGTCAAGTATGCAATAATTGGTAGGTCTAGGATGAGCTTCTCCTTTTCGTGTAAAATCAAACACGCCAACAAAGTGTAAAGCGCCATTCCGCCAATTTCTACGTGCTTTTAGCATCAGCATAGATGCCAACATTTTAATTTATTCCGGGGTATTTTAAGTCCCGCCTGTATTTTAAACCACTTTACTTATAGAAATATTTCCCCAACATATAACTTCGATTAATATATATATATTTAAATAAGTGGTATGAAATAAAGGCGGGGCTAAAAATACTCCGAAATAAATTAAAATGCTGGCATCTATGTATCAGAGTCTCTAATTATTGATTTAATGTAATCTTTTGAAAAATTTCCTTTTGTAAAGATTAAATAAGAGAAATGTTGCTATTAAGTGACATTTGTAATAAAAAATCATAGACATGACTGATGCTATATGATTATCATGTCAACATATAATACTTATATCATAGTTGGCAACACCTACGATTACTTAGTATCAGCGTTACTATTTTGAAGGGAATTTTAGTTCATATTTAACAATAATTATGAAGAATTTTATTTGATATATTAAGACAGTCAGTTAGACAAGCAAACATTATAATTAAGATTAAATGATGGATATTGAATTAATATAAAAGTTCCTGCAAGTCCGCGACACTACATTGAACTACTATATACAAGTGAACTGTTTTGTAATCTTTCAATATTTTCTGACGATTGAAAACTGTAAAACACTTTAATTACACAATAATTGTGAAAATATTTTGTACGGTCTTTGAGTTGCTACCAAGCTTTTTTTTTTTTTTTTTTTTTTTTTTTTTTTTTTTTAAATAAAAAGTTTTGGTTTAAAATGTCTATAAATTAAAAATATATATATTGTTAAAAAACACTGGTGGGAATGTCCTTGAACGAAGGCGGGACTGTGTAAGATCTGCTTAGAATCATTGTCAGTTATAATATATGTAGATTAAAAATACAATAGTCTTCATGTGGTGACGATTTCAACCTAAAATTTTACATAGATGACAGGTCTCTTTATTTTCAACGGAGACTTCATACAGGAACGTTTTTAACCGACTTCAAAAAAGGAGGAGGTTCTCAATTCAAAGCGTATGTTTTTTTTTTTGTTTGTTTGTTTGTTAGCTCATAACTTCTGAACGGATGATCCAATTTTGATACTTTTTGTTTTGTTGTAAAGGCCTTGGTCTGAAATAGGTCCATTGTAATATCTTTACGATCAAAGAAAATACAGAGTGCCCAAAAAAATCAGTCCCGACTCTTTTAACAGCTAAACAGATGCAGTTATAGTTATAAAAAAGGTGTAGTAAAGTGGATATGTGTTACGCGATTCAACCGCCTACAGAGTCACCTGGTGGAAAACAGCGGAGTTAGCGTTCCTATCTCGGAAACGGTTCATGGTAGTGGAAAAAAGTGAATTATAAAATTGCAAAGCATGATCGATTTAGTACGAAAAGACAGTTTGTAGACATTAATGCTAAAAATAGTACGCTTAAAACATGCATTTGTTTGTTTACAATTTCTTATTTTGTGCACACTTGAACGACATTGCATGCGTTGTAGCGTAGCAGGTGACATTTATGCTATGTAAAATTCAAAGTAAGGTTATTGTAAGTGGTTACATCGATTAACACATAGACGTTTTAAACTGGCTTCATAAAGGAAGATGTTCTCATTACAAACCCTGTTTCTTATTGTTGTTGTTGTCGAAATTTGTTTGCTTATAACTTCGTAAGAGGTGCTTTAATTTTAATACTTTTTATTTTGTTGTCGTAAAGATCTTGGCCTAATAGGTTTCATTACGATTTCATTAAGATATAAACAAATTACAGGATACTCACAAAAGTTCGTTCTCACTTTAACTGCTGAACGCATGCAGCTACACTGATAAATTAGTATGCAAGTATCGTAAAGTGGCCATGCGCGACGCGATGCGGTCGCTTATAGTGCTACCTGGTGGTAACAGAGCGACTTTAGCGTTTATATCTCGAAAACTGCACAAGGTACGAGAGAAAAAGTAAATTACAAAGTTGTACAGTAAATGATTTAGTACGGAAACACACCTTATAGACATAAATGT
This sequence comes from Salticus scenicus, assembly GCA_963930645.1. Lineage (NCBI taxonomy): Eukaryota > Metazoa > Arthropoda > Arachnida > Araneae > Salticidae > Salticus > Salticus scenicus. The sequence continues at coordinate 200,723,048 of OZ005651.1, read as the reverse complement.
TTAAAACAAGATATTTAAATGTTCATCTGTTTGTTTGTAGTTTTCTACACTGTAAACAAATCGAAAACCTTTATTTCGATGTTGAAACTTCTGTCCGTCAACTGCAATGCATATTTTGCTCTTTGTTTGAACTTCACGCTGTGCACTTCCAGCGTAGCGGTGACACGTATTCAATAAAAAGTTCAATATATGCCTAACAGAATTTTTTGTTACGAATACAAAGTATCCGTTATTTACATTTATAAAGCCTTTTTAATTTAATGTATGTTCATTCAATAGATAGTTTTTTTCTCATATCCGATAAATGCAAGAAAGTGACACATCTTAAAAATGCAGCATTTGAGGAAAATCAACTTAAAGATAACTTGACTAGAATAAAACTGACATAATTGTCTCTCGAGTGGATAATTTTATAGATGGAGATGTAACATTTTTGTTCAAATTGGGTGCATTTCATATATTTTTCAGTGACATAAACCATTTATTGAGTTTTGTCACTTTTCTTCGGGGTTGTGATTTGTGAAACTGCCATCGAAGGTCTTCTGATGTTCTGCTATATGAATAAATATTCACTGAAAAGAAAAAAATAAATATTTTTGTAAAAAAATAGAACAGACTTCATAAAGCAACTACTATTCAAACAACTTAAAAAAAAAAAAAGTATTGAATGGAACTGTAAATTGCGCCTAAAAGTATAAAATAATTTCCTTCGCCAAACAACCTATAACACTACAATTAATCATAACTTTTGAAGTAGGCGGAAAATTAAATAAAAATTGATATCTTTATTCAATATAAAAACCGAATTCTATTCAAAATACATATCTCACATTGTCACCTGCAAAACGCAGCCGAAAACTACTTTAATTCAAGAAAACAAATAAGATTTCGTAAACTGTAAAAGTTGGCGGAGCTGCTGGTATCTGGCGTCCTTGGTGAAAGGGTAATCGCCAAATTATCTGGGAAACATATTTAATTTCTTTGAGAAATCATTGTTATTTTAATAAGGTATATTAAGAGAGCAATCAAGAATATGAAAAAAATACTTCGTACAATATCAATATATAATGAAAATATACATCTTGCGTGTATAGTTTTGCCTTACGTTTTGATCACCAAATCCAAAAGCCTCCAAGGAGGATAGTTATCGAAGTTATACCAAGTTTGCAAAGAAAACTCTAACTTCGTAGAAACATCATTACTTAATTACGAAGGATGTTCCTGTTCTATGTAGATGTTACTAATGGACCAATTGTATAAAACGATAAAATAATATAGGAAACAGGAAAATGGATCATTCGAGACAACAGCATTTGTAGCTACCGATCAAAAAACAAATCTTTAAAAATGATATAAATTTTATTTAATTTTGCGCCGACTTCAAAAGTTATGATTAATTGTAGTGTTATAGGTTGTTTGGCAAAGGAAATTATTTTATACTTTTAGGCGCAGTTTACAGTTTCATTCTATACTTTTTTTTAAACCTTTAACGCGCGGTGGTATAAATGTGAAACCACCTCCAGCTACAAAAACTCATCCCAGAAATTTTTTAACAAAAATTTAAATTTATAACGTAGAAGAAAAGGCCGTTTTTTAAAAACTCAAAATTTAAAATTTCTTTTACTTTAATTTTGTTCGTGTATTCCGGTGGCAGTAATTTAAATGATCCGAATTATCTTGTGCCGCAAAGGGTTAAGTTGTTTGAATAGCAGTTGCTTTTTGAAGTCGGTTCTATTTTTTTACAAAAATATTTATTATAAATGTTTTTGGTTTATTTAATTTTAAGTATTCATCGAAAATATACCTGACACTTTTTTTTCTTTAAATACTGATGAATAAATTTGATTTAAAAATTAGCAATGTTTGCTGCTATGTTTCAATACTGCTAAATTACTAGGTAATTATTTAAGACTTTCCATAAAGAATTAAAGCAAACTTTATGCTAATACAACAGAAATAAATTAAATTGAAAACGTAAAAAATCTCTATATTTTCTAGCTTTGAATATAAAGGAAAATATGTATATAAAAGAAGCATATGCATTTCTAGAAATCGTAAATTCGTACTCGGAATATTATCCAAATTAAATTTTTCCGCCACCTGAACACACTTTTTGAGTGATATTTCTAGTTTAATGAACTTTTTAATTAGTTTCAGAAAATAATAAAACTATTTTTGTTAAAAATATCACTGTTTGACAAAATTTCATTAAACGGAAATATCTGATGTTAATATTTTGTTATAAAAGATTCAAATAAATGACCTTCTACTGTACTAGAGATAAAATTTTAACTGACAACGATGAACACTAAAGAGAAAATACTGATTTAGAAGGATTTTAATTTCGTATTTTTTAATTTCTATTTTTTTAATGTAAAAGCAATAATTAAAAAATAATAAAATTTAAACTTGTAAAAACGATAAAAAACCAAGACATAAAGGAATGAAGAATTCAAAGACTGCTTAAATCTATTTACCAACAAAACATTAAAAGTAATTTTTAATTTAAAAAACCCTATTCAATCACGTCACCTTTAATATCCCCATTTTTAATTATCTAACATATGCGTTTAGAGTTTCGGGGCTGTATATAAATTATTCCATTACTATTTCAAGATCTATTTATATTAAAATATTATTTATTTAAATTCATTTACCATAAATATTTAAAATAATCTGGTGTGTCACTCACACAACTTTCTCTTACCCTGAAATTTAATACTATAAATACAAGGTTGCAGATTAAAAGGTAAGATAACGAGTACTGTTATGTAAACCTGTGTTAAACAATTCATATTAGGCTTCTGAAGAGTTTTATATGATAATTAGTTCTGTGTGAGGGGGGCTACCGCCCCCCTCAACCCCCCGTTTCATTAATGCACCTACATTTATATAGAATTTAATTCGGTTATTAAAAAAATAATTCTGTTTTTTAAAAATAATTTATTGAAATTATTATTTAAAAAATTATCTTTTATGATAATGCAGACGATATTAGAGAAGTAGTATAACACCAAATATCCAAAAAAAAGTCCATTTTATTCTCAATACTTAACAAAAAAAAAAAAAAAAAAAAAAAAAAAAAAACGATTTTTTTTCTAAGTTTTCTTTTTTCGTTAAAAGTAAAAAAAATCGATAACTTTGTTTTAAATTATCGCAGATCGATGGTTCAACCATTCGTTTTAAAGGTATTGGCGAGCTCTTTTGAAAGATACCCATCATGAAAATTTACTCCCCTCGAGGGGGGAAGGCGAGGCTCCTACATACACAAACATTTTTTCCCAGTTAACTATCTCTATTACAAAAAATATATATTCGTTTCATTTGGTTTAGTGCAGTCTATAGACGTTAAACTCTACTTACCTGCAATTTTCCCCCATAGACGTAATGTATTAGAATTCTCTTGATTGTCCCTGTACACGAACCATTTGCTTGATCTGAACGAAAAGCTTCCTGTAGCATCCCTATATGATACATATTTAGAATACCAAGTTTGAACTTTCTGCCATAATTTGTTTTTGAGATATGCTGATAACAGACAGACACAGACATATACGCAGACCATTTGCTAAAAACATGATTTTCGTATTCAGGGAACCTCAAAACGTGTAAATAACAAAATCTCGCGTTGGAAAATTTGAACCTAAAACAATACACTCTCTACCTTATGGGTAAGAGAAAGTAAAAAAAAAAAAAAAAAAAAAAAAAAAAGGTTAAATATACATAGCAGAAAACTTTTTAAATTATTCCATAGCAGTGTTAGTACCTGTCTTTTATGCATTTTAATTTTTTTTAAACAGTAATTTTCATATTATTTAACAGTAGCTACATTTTGGAGAAAATTACTATGAACTGGTGTGAAACAAAGTGGCGGAGACTAATACAGGACTGCCACTGTCGACTTTTTTGCTATTATTTTTTTTGTACCGCTATTTCTGTAACATAAAACTCATAATACATTTATGTACTCGAAGTGCAGATTTACGTACATAAATATAGCATAAGTATTTATTTTTGGAAATACTGGTATAAAAAGAATATAAACAAAATTCGCCTGTGGCAGCCCTGAAATAAGACTACGGAATAAATTCCAAAGTTGGCAATTTTTAATATATTTTTATGTCATTGTTTTCATGCGTAAGTGTAGATATCACGGAGGGAGTTTATCATGAAAATAATAATCATAATAAATAAATAAAATGTGCGATTTTTATTTTAATTGACAATATTATAAACGGAAATTTGGCTCAGCACTTATGTCACTATTTGTAAAAAATAATCTCCTTCTTAGTTTAAAAACGATATAATAGCAGGAAAATATATTTTCCAAAATTGTAATGGGCGTTCTATGCAGCGTTATCACAAACAAAAGTTTTAATGTCAATATTTTATAAAGTAATTTTATTGAGTGAGTGCGAAAGTTCCACTCGTTTTTTGGATATGCAAATTTGCAATGGAATTGACATCACACATGACATTCTAATGACGCAAATCGTCGGCCAATAAAACGTGTGGATGCCTCACATATAAATGCATCGTGTCTCACAAAGATAATGATCTCTCAAAAAAGAAAATCAGAGGGTGTAACATGGAAAGCGAGAAGGAGCATATAAGACATTGTTTGTTATATGAGTTTGATAAAAAGAGTACGGCAGCCGCAGCATGTCGCGATGTTTTTCAAGTTTATGGGGAGGATGCAATAGACGAAAGCACGTGTCGTCGATGGTTTCGTAAATTTAGGGAAGGAGGCAGGCAGAAGCTGCCAAGATCAGGCTACGAGTGGAGGGCCATCACACGTTTGAGATGACAGTATTGACCAAGTTATAAGGAACAACCCGAACCCAACCGTGCAATAATTAGCTGAGATCTTTAACGTACACCAGACAACGGTCGAGAGACGGCTGGTTAAGTTGGGTTTTACGAGAAAATTGGATATTGGGTTCTACATAACCTGACAACTAATCAGCGGGATGACCGAATCTCCACCTGTGTTTCCGTGCTTTCCCGGTACAAAAATGACCCATTCTTGGCATGCATTGTGACAGGAGATGAGAAGTGGGTTATATATCGTAACATAAAGCGTCGTAGGACTGTGTGTCGCCCTTATGATCCGCTCTAAACAGGGCCTGATTAAGGGGGAAGCTCGCTCATACCGGAATATTTTTACAATTATTCTTTACTTCATGTCATAGAAATTCTACGCTTTGACAAGGAAATATTTTTTATAAAAAATGAACGGTGTAAAACAATCCAATTTACTCACCGTTATTAGACACCAGAATTCTTTTAAAATAATTTTTAATGAAAATTTTCTGTTTATTATAGGAGGAAAGTATTTGTTAAAAGATAACGGTGTAAGTATAAATAATGTGTGAAGAGCGAGCTTCCCCCTTAATCAGGCCCTGGCTCTAAAGCTGAACTTCATCCCATGAAGGTGTTTTTAAGTGTGTGGTGGGATGTGCAGGGAATAATTCACTGGGAAGTCCTGCCACTCAACTAAAATATCAATGCTGCCTTCTACTGTCCACAGTTAGACAGGCTGCATTCAAATTTGGTAGCAAAGCGGCCAGGTCTCAGTAATCGTCGCGGTGTTATCCTTCATTACAATAACGTCAGGCCACGTGCTGCTGTCATCACTCGCCAAAAGTTACTGGGCATTGGTTGGGAGGCTTTACCCAACCCTCACTATTCTTCTGACTTGGCACCAACTGACTATGACCTATTTCGTGCGTTGAACAATTCTTTCAGTCAAAAAATCTTTGATGATCTTGATATTGTGAAAACTGCCATTCAAGAGTTTTTTGACTCGAAACCGTCGGAATATTACAGCCGTAAGATTCATAATAATAGGCACTGATCATTTTCCGTTTATTTGCTCTTCTTTATGGGTAATAAAAACGGGTAGAACTTTTGTACTCACCCAATAGATCTCACTGATATTTAATATCATTTGGTAGAAATTTAAAAATATAACTGTATAAAAGTTATGGTACTAAAATTTCCATTTGTCTTGTGTCAAATTCTGATTCTGTGCCAAATTCTTATCTTTTCAATATAATACTAAATATGCAACTATAAGTTGCTGGTAAATCCTTAAAATAATAAAGATAAATAGCTTACAAATCCTACAGTTTTTATTACAAAAACGATCCCTGAAAAATCTTCCCGTTTTTCAGTCGTGTAAGATGAGAATAAAAGAACTTGACCAATGACAAATTATATACAGAGATTTTATTTAAATAGACTTTCTAAATAATTGTAAAGTTGCCAGCTTCAATAACTTCATTTCTTTTCAAGCCCATGTGAGATTTACTTAATGACAGAAGCTTTAAAAATACTCAAAAGTGTCTAAATTTTTATTTATTTTTTTTTGTATTATCCATAAAAAGTAATTTAATTTTTAAATAGATTATATTTATTACCAACTGTAGTTTTTAACACTTCTTTTCATTAATAATTAAAATTACAATGTTTCAACGTATGGTCATAAACTTTTCATTTGTAAATTACTTTAAATAATCCAAATTTTTTATGTTTTTAAATAAAGTTTCAGATAATTATATATGTCATTCCTTAAGCATTAATTTATTTTATGAAAATTTGGATCATATTTGTTTTGGATCATATTTGTGGCTGATATTATGAGGCTTAATGTGCAAAAAATGTTTCAAAGGGACACCCCAAATCAAACTCCCGTTATTTAATCTCATAAAATTACTTTATATATATATATATATATATATATATATATATATATCTGTATGAAAACGGTGGTATCGTAGCAACTCCAGACTGCGATTCTTTTATTTATCATGTTCGTACTTTTGACATTAGTATATATTTAAATTAATATACCAAATACTCGTATCAGAATTTTGGAAATTTAACATTAAAATTTGCAAAATCGTAAATGTGTCGAAAAACTTTTTTTTTTAATTATTATTATGTACAGTAACCGATAAATAGCAGTAATGCAATCGAGTAAGTGGTTTGTACTGGAAACTTTTTTTTTTTTTTTTTTTTTAAATATTCACCGACGCCAAATGTGAGTTAAGTGTCGTACTTCCCGTCCTTTTTTGGGACACTTTCATGAATGAGAAGTTTTCACCTTTTCTGCTACCACTGTTTTTATGTAGAAATTTCTATGATATTTTTATAGAAATGGGCCGTGGTTAATGAGGATAGACATTTTTGTATAAAAATATTGGTATCAAAAAAGGCGAAAATTTATCATCTTTGAATGTGTCTTGAAAAATGAGCGAAGAATACGACCTCTGACCTGAGGAGTTTAATAATATTTGTAATTAACAAAAGACTCAAATACCTCTAAAATAATTGATATATTTAGAAACTTTCTATTAAAACTTTTTGGTAATTACATTCATTACATTATCACATACAGTCGGTAACAAAAGTGTCCGAACACTAGCAAAAATTGCTATCTAAAAAATGTACACTTCATACGGTTTTGTTAAATAAATCCTTGTCGAATCCTGTTCTTAGTCAGTGTAAGAACACGATTCTATAAGGATTTATTTAGAAAAAACGTATGAAGCGTACTTTTTTTACATAGGAATTTTTGCTAGTGTTCAGACACTTTTGTTACCGACTGTACGCAGTTCATATTATATTCCTTGTACTATTGCTGGATAAAGCTAATAAATTGATATTCATCCCATACTTGCCAACCATCTCATTATAAACCGTACAGTTTTTAGTGCCCGCCTTTTTTTTACACCAATAATTTTTTAGAGTAATTTTAGTCTTATTTAATCGTAACAACATTTGGAGAGAATAACTCTAAAAATATAGTGGTGTGAGAATAGGGGCGTTTTTTCAGGGGGCGTTAACAATTGTACGGTTATTAACGAGATGGTTGGCAAGTATGTCATCCTATAAATTGTAACTACCGATTCTTAAACATTTTTGAGCACCATTATTTTTAAATACAAACTTTTGTTTTATTTTAAGTCTAAAATTCAGGAATTAATAAAGCGAAATTATCGACGCTGAGAAAAGCAAAAGGTTTGGCAGTTATGTTGAGAGCGTCCACTTAATAAAAGAAAATATTTTATTTCAGTTTTTTAAAGTTTCAAATAACTGAATACACAATATAAACATCACATTCAATCTTATCATATAATAAGAATTTTTAATCTTGCCATATTATCAGATTGGGGATATTCTTTAATGTTAACAATCTCTCTCTCTCTCTCTCTTTTTCTTTTTTTTAAATTTTTTTATTTCTGTCTATAGATCAGAAATATAAAATATCTCCTTAAACAGATATTACATAGTTTCAATAAAAGAGAAACTTAAAATCTTCTATTTATTTAAGGTTTTAAATTTAAGAGCAAACATTTCATAAAATGTCTGTAAATAAAGAATGTTTTAGTTAAAAACCAATTTTTTAAATTACGTAAAAGGAGAGGTTGAAAAAGATTGCTTTAAAAACAGAGTTTTTTTTTTTTTTTTTTTTTTTTTTTAGTCAATTGCTAAAGAAATGTAAGATTTTTTTCTTTATTTAGGGAGTTGATATTTTTTAAAAGTTTTCGTGAATGATTTTGCTCAAATTATTAATGTCTTTTTTAAAATACGCAATATAAAATCCTTTAAACATAAAATTCCAATAAAAATAATTGTAATGCATATTTTATAATGAATTCTCTGCTTTAGAAAACTTTATTTTTTATATAATAATTGAGTATTCCAGGAAAATATAATCTTAACTGTTATTAGAAATACGTTTTGAATATTTGTATCTAGGATAAATAAATAAAAAATATCATAGTAATATTTTAAATCTCAAGCGTAATGGCGAATGCACTTTAACAAAAAATAAATTTTTACAGAAAAGAGTTTTCTCATAATTAAAATATATTAGAACTCGTTTATAAGACGTTCCTAACTAAGCAAATATCTAGGTTTAAAGAGGTTTTTTTATTGCAATTATTTTAATGTTAAAAACCCATTAAAAATCTTATTATAAGCATTACTTAGATTTAGTAAAGGTTCTGTTATATAACGCTACAAACATTTTCAGAGATTTCTTTAGTTTACCATAAACGAATTTCACAGAAATATCCCCCATCCCTCAAAATAAATAAATAAATAAAATTAAATAAAAAACTTAAAAAAAAACTTAATATTTCGTTTTGGCCTAAAACTGGATAATACGTTATAAGCATAGCTGCCAATGTTTTAATTTATTCCGGAGTACTTTTAAACCCGCCTTTATTTCACACCACTTTATATAGAGAAATTTTTTTTCTAATATATAACTTCGATCAAATAAGAAAAAGATACTTAAAAAAATAAATGGTACGATATAAAGGCGGAGCTAAAAGTACTCCGGAATAAATTAAAATATTGACAGCTATGTATAAGTAAGACATAAAAAAAAAACGAAAAACAGAATTTTATTTCAAAATCTACGAAAACTCCAATTCAGGGTATGCGGAAAATTTACATGTATACAAAAGTTCAGCTGAAACGTATGTTTAGCATCGATTTAAAATTCGAAAAGATATTTTGTAATGGAGTTGGGGCCTGGCCCACACGCCATGCCTAAGTCAGTTACTGCTTGAGCATATATTGGCCTAGTTATTATACATGTATGCAAAATTTCAGTTCAATTGAACAGTAGGAAGGGGGTTAAAATTCGAAATTTTTTTAATTGTAGTCCTCAACACCTAAGTCCTTTATTATTTCAGCATGTATTGTCATCGGACTTATATGCAAAATATTTCGAGTTGGATGATAGGAAGTTAAAATTCAATACTTATATTTGAGCGAAACGCATAAATAAATAACATTCAAAATAATTAAAACCGTGCTGCAAGAAACCATTCATCTAACCATAGCCTCCTAAACTAGATGCCTTCTGCGTGGCTCGGAAACTTGGCAACAGTTCAAGCGGTAGACAGCGTTACATGGTACAGATTGCTCGACCTTTTTATTGCCACCAATAATTTCAAGAAGTGATATATGATATATATAATCGACGTTTCTTCGATGCTATTCGCCTTTTATGTACGTCAAATCCAACTTTTAAAATTTTTTGGTGGCTGTTAAATAAAAAAGTCGCGGAATCTGTAACAAATGAAGCTGTCTACCGCTTGAACTGTTGCAAGTTTCCGAGCCACGCGAAAGGCATCTAGTTTAGGACGCTATGATCTAACAATCCTTCTTCCTCGTCAGACAACCCGTAGCTGCTAAGTAATTTAATTTATTCCGGAATGTTGTTAGAACCCGCCTTTTTTCACACCGTATTCTTTGGGCAGTAATTTGTTTCAAGTTTAATCGTAATTTTATATCGAAGAAAATTTCTCTGTAAAGAATACTGTGTGGGAAAAAAGGCGGGGACTTACAGCATTCCGGAATAAACTGAAAAAAGTTGGCAGCTATGGCTAAGAACCATCCGGACCCAATAAACAATCATTGAAATCGGTCCATTGTTTTAGGAGATATAGTGCAAAAACCAGTCAGACATATACATACACAGACAATTACACTAACCAGAGGACTAAAACTAAATTGGACCAGAAAAGGTTGACAGCTATGGACAAACATTTTTTCCTCGTTATAAAGGAGTTCATCTGTACATATAAATCTGTACATATAGTTGTCAACTTTTACAATTTTAAAATAAGGATAATCACTACTATCTGTTAGACATACTTCTTACATAGCTGCCAATATTTTAATTTATTCCGGAGTACTTTTAGCCCCGCCTTTATTTCGCACCACTTTATTTATAGAAAAAATTTCTTCGATATATAACCAGGGTTGCCAAATTTGGCCTTTTTTTTATTCAATAGTCACCAATCATTTTGAGAAGTGGCATTTGATACACATAATACACTATCAATCTTCGAAGTGATTAGTCAAACGTTACAAATAAAAATTATTGGTGACTATTGAATAAAAAAAAGGCCAAATTTGGCAACCCTGTATATAACTTCGATAAAATAAGAAAAAATTACTCTTAAAAAATAAGTGGTACGAATTAGAGGTGGGGCTAAAATTACTCCGGAATAAATTAAAATATTGGCAGCTATGACTTCTTATATTAACTTTCGGTATGATCTAGAAATTCGCTATCATAAAATACTGGTGTAAAATCTTCGCAAAAATCGGGAAAATTTGGCAGCTATGATATAAATATATAAAGTTAAATCAACACTTTTGTTATGTATGGGTCAAACTTTTACAATATTTAACAACAAGTATTATTCTGATAGAAATACAATTATTTCTTCTAATTCTTATATTCTAATTCTATTTAAATCCCTTCGAAGGACAAAGTAATTTCACATAAAATCAACTGCCACCAGGATTTACGAACAAATCAAAGAGAAAAGAAATAAATGAAGTCCTTCTTTTATTAAAGCAATTTTTTTTTAATTTCCAGGACGAGTTTCTGTAGTTAGGATTTATAATTAGGTGAGCAGAGCTGCCAACCTAATCCGGCAAATTGTTAGTACCGCCCCTTTTTCTACACCACTTAATGTTTAAAATAATTTTCTTGAAATATATTTGCGATGAATTAAGAAGAAAGAAACTATAAGAAATGATTGGTGTAGAAAAAGGGGCGGTACTAACAATTTGCCGGATTAGTTGGCAGCTCTGGGTGAGATATAATATATCCCACTTCCCCTAAAAGGGTAAAAAAAGTTTTTTAAGGAAAAAATGCGAAACATTTTATTAGAGGGTAACTTCTACGATTTTTTGGAATCATATTACTATACAATATTTCATTATTACTCAGACTTCTTTAATAAATATTTATCCTTAACCTTAATTTACTATTTAATATTTTCTACAATTAAACTTGATGAAGTACACTATAAGAAGTTTATGTTTAGCTCTCAGGCAATTTCCATTAGTATACATGCGGTTATTTCGTAATGACTTTTTTAACAATTGATTGAATTCTGGAAGTGAACTTCTTTCTGTAAACAGTAACTGGATCTATTGTTACAAAAACTTTGGATAACAAAATTCTTAAATCGGATCCAATGCAAATGACCTTCAGTAGATAATCGTCAAATTTAAAGAAACATGCATACTCGACATCATTTTAGCGATCCTTTAAATGAATGACACATTTTTTTTTAGTAATCTTCAGTAATAACTTTCAGTGCTTTCCTTCGATTAAATAATACAAACATTGCTAAGACTGCTGTAAGAAAGTGATATACATTTGAGGGACTGGGAAAAGCCCTGCTACTGGAAAATGAAAAAAAAAAAAAAAAAAAATTGGTGTCATTTAAAGATGTGACTCTACATTACAGGAATAGATTATAATAATACCTTTCAATAAAAGGTTAGTTTTTTTTTTTTTTTTTTTTTTTTTGACAGTGAGGATATACATATTTATACAACATAATCCCATTTTTTCATGTACATTCAAATAAAATACCAAATTAACCGATTTTTAAATTAAGAGAATTATTGTAATTTCCAGCATATACATAGCTGCCAATATTTTAATTTATTCCGGAGTAATTTTAGCCCCGACCCTATTTCTACCACTAATTTTTTGAAAGTATTTTTTTCTTTTTTTTATCGAAGTTATGTATTAAAGAAATTTTTTCTAAAAATAAAGTGGTGCGAAATAAAGACGGGGCTAAAAGTACTCCTGAATAATTTAAAATATTGGCAGCTATGCATGTAATCCGCAAATCAGATAAAATAATTTTATATCAGACATTTTAATTAATAGGAAAAGCTATACTTCTACGAATAAATATGTCTAATAAATATAACATCCTCTGTTATTAATATTTTCTATTGTAAAACTAATTTATTTAATCTGTGGATTGCATGTCGGAAATTACACTGTGTTATATCAAATGATTAATTGTAATCCTTACCAGAAAACTATCCCATACTGTAATCATAAAAAAAAAAAAGAAAAAAAAATCCAAACAAGCGTTAATCAATAGAGCATATATAAATATGTTTTTCGATGTATAAAACAATAGCACTCGTCAGCTCGTTTTCAAGTTATAAATTCTGAAAGTTCGCTAATAATCGGTGTGACCACGCCTGAATCGATAACACCACGCCTTTTTGAAATAATGAATGATGGTTGGTTGGTTGTAGGATTTAAGGCCGATTGACTCCTGATGTGTCCTAGGCCTAGAGGGGGAATGCCCTCCGTGGGGGTCTGAAATAATGAATGAAATCCAAAGCAAGCAAAAATGGAAATATCATAGAGAAACGTGTTCTTTGATGCATTAATCAATAGAATATTTCAGCTTTGAGATATATTCAATCGAGATATAATGTCTAAAAATTCGCTAAAATAGAATCTAAATATTGATAAAAGTCGTAGTTTTTGGTAGGTTTTAACGGGACTTCTTCCACTCTTTTTCGTTACTACATCTTTACTCAAACTTAAATATAGATTTCTCGAGAACGGGATTACGAGGGCTAACAGTTTGTGCGTCAAAAATCACGTTAGATTATGGCTTCTAGAATGAACATAGTTTAATTGATTTTTATTGTTACACTATTGGGATGGTTTCTTGTTTAGAGCCTGATTGAAGCCAACGATTGTTACTGCTAAGTTTTAACAATTGTTTCGCTTATCAATGACACAACATCTTCGTTAAATAAGAAGTAACTATTTTCTTAAATAGTAGTCTCTGTGTTGCTCTACGCTAGCTAGGTTCTCCGGTGCTGTTGTTATTTAACAATAATTATTTTCTAATTAAAATAGAGATTTCATGTTATAAATAATTAAAAAGTAACCGTTAAAATAACAGTGATAGCGTTTCTGCTTTCTATCGTGCTTTGATAATTAATCATGCTGTCACTCAAAGATATCGGAATTTATAATTTTTTTTTTTTTTTTTTTTTTTTTTTATGTATAAAAGTAGGCATTGTAGGACCATAGCCTCCTAAACTTGATGCCTGTCGCGCTGCTCGAAAACTTGGCAACAGCTGAAGCGGTAGACAGCGCCACCTGGTACAGATTGCGCGTCTTTTTTATTCACGTTCACCAATAATTTTAAGAAGTGATATATGATATATATAATCGACTTCTATTCGCCTTTTATGTATATCATATGGCAATTTAAAAAATTTTTGGTCGCTGTTGAATAAAAAAGTCGCGCAATGTGTACCAAGTGGAACTGCCTACCGCTTCAACCGTTGCCAAGTTTTCGAGCAACGCGACAGACATCTAGTTTAGGAGGCTATGGTAGGACTTAGCTCCTTTACAAAGTTACTAACTTTTCTAATTTATTATGGTTCATTGTCAGTACCCAATTTTTTCTTTCACACCACATTTTTTGTAAAACAATTCTTTCTAATATGTAATAAAGATAATATAAAAAGAAAATTACTTTGAAAAAAAAAAGCAGTAAGTTAAAAAAATAAAATAAAATAAAAAAGCGAGTATTACTAATGCTCCAGAATTAATAAAAGTGTTGCAACTCCAATTATAAATAAACCATCAATTCAGAAGATTTTACTGATATACATTCTAGGTCATACAGAAAAACTTATGAAAATTCGTAATACGTACATTTTTTTAGTATTTCTGAGAAAACTGACCATATGTAAGAATAAAATATATTTTGTTCTCTGTGCGTGACTCTATCAGAGAAATCGTGTCGTGATATACCATTTCAAATTACAGGCCTTAAATTTATCCAGCTACAAGAACGCACGTGAAAATTACATTTTTCGAATGATAAACAAAGGTAAAAATGTTTGACTGTTTATTTATTTATTTACTTATTTATTTATGCATTATAGAAACTTTATTGTAAAAGTTCAATTAAAGTTATTTTTGCTATGGTACACATGTAAGTTTGTCAAAAAAGGGAAATAATGTTTATGTGGCTTACAGTTTAAAGTTTTCAAACACTTAAAAAGATTTAAAAAAAAACTTTTATTTGCGAGTTATTATTATTATTATTATTATTATTATTATTTTTCTTTTTAACTAAGTAATGTAATTTGCTTTTTATTTTCGAGAATACGTAATAATTTACTTATTTTGTACGCGCTCATTTAATATCATCTGTACGTTTTGAATGTTTATCAACTTAAGTTTGTTAAGAAAAAGATTTTGCACTGATTATTTAACTGATCTTACTTCGTGGAAGAAAAAAAATGTTTCTATTGATTTTTCTTCTTTGTTTGTTTGTTTGTTTGTTTTTAGAATAATTTAAAGATAACTGTGAAAAAAATATTTTTCGTCAGTTTCTTCTAAAAAATCTTTATCATACCTGGATTCGTATGTAAAATGACCTAGTGGATCAGAATATAACCTCCATTTTGCCCAATCATCCACCGTTTTCTCGGAACGATATCCTTTTCTCCAAATTTTATCCCTGTTCGATAAATTTATGACCATGAATTTGATTTGGAAAATCAAAACGAATGATTTTAACTCTTAAAAAAAAATTAAAAAAAAATAATGCACAATAAATAATGATAATAACTGATTAATAAAATATAATAAATGTATTACATAATTTCAGTAGCAAATCCCACCCCACCCTAAAACTTCCCCTAGCGGCAAACGTTCATTTTTTAGAATTTTCCATCTCTGTAGTCCGTCAGAAGGTATTTAACAGTTGAAATAATCATTTTCATCCCTACAAATCAAATTTATAGCCATAAATTTATCGAAAAAGTTATAAAAATAGGGGGACGTCCCTAAAAAACGGTGGGTGGTAAGGCAAAATGCGCGTCATATTCGGATTTAGATGGTCATTTTACATAAGAATTTATAAAAATCGTGTTGGGGCCGATTTTCCTGCAGAGCAGTGTAATCGGAAGATTTTTGGTACCCACCTTTTTTTCACACAAGTCTTTTTTTAGAGTTATTTTATACTTATTTAATCGTAACCACATTTAGAGATAATTACTCTAAAAATGAAGTGACGTGGAAAAAGGGGCGTGTACTAAAAATCTTCCGATTCATAATTAGGATGTTGGCAGATATGTTTGATCAGAGCCTGATTAAGGGGGAAGCACATATTATCTCCGCTCTCACCGGAATATTTTTACAATTATTTTTTACTTCATGTCATAGAAATTCCACGCTTTGACGAGGAAATATTTTTTATAAAAAATGAACGGTGTAAAACAGTCCAATTTACGCACCGTTATTAGACACCAGAATTCTTTTAAAATAATTTTTAATGAGAATTTTCTGTTTATTATAGGAGGAAAGTATTTGTTAAAAAATAACGGTGTAAGTATAAATAATGTGTGCTTCCCCCTTAATCAGGCTCTGTGTTTGATAACCTTAAATCTAATTCTATTTAATTTCATGTTTATTGTGCCTAAGAAACCTATTGAATATAGTTAGGAAGTTAAATGCCTTGAGAACGTTTTCTAAAATGTACTGTTATCAGTTTTGTTAGCAGTCTGTTAACCAGGTTTGATTACAGGAGTTTTATAGAGGATATTTAATTACCGCAATTTCTTTTAGATACCCCGCTGTTTATATAATCCAGTTTTACACCAGCAATTTCAATTGATAAATAAATTTATATTTGTACGAGCTCTTCCTCCGAAAAAGTATAGATTTCTCTATTAAATAAAATTTCTGACGAAGAAATGACACATCTTACCTGCGGGTTATCTACCAGAAATTACGGTAAATCCCCCATTTTCATCATTGAGAATAATCCAATTCTGGTGAAATTATTGTATAATGCTTATTGAGAACTTCCAGAATCCTTCACAATTAACTAAAAATTTAGATTTAGTATATGAAAATTTTAATAGAATCATTAATATGTACTGCCTTCTGTTTAATTCCTGAATTGCTGTCTGAAATTTCTGCTCTTCCTACTACTATTTACATAAATCATGCTTATTCAGAATAAAAAACATTTCTGATAGATGTGATGTGACTCATAGAAACTAAATCGTTCAAAGAAATGGAATTATAGTTTTAAATGGACAAACAGTTTGCTCATATTTTAAAGTTCAAGAGTGAGAAATAAGCTAGTTGAACTTAAAAACTTGATAATCTTGATCACCTTTATAACCTTGAATCTAACTCCGATAATCTTGCTGTCTTGCCTTTTGATCTACCCTTATGATTTAAATTCGCCAAAGTTTTAAAACGTTTTAATTGTCATGTTACTTTTAAACCTGTTGATAAATTTCAATTCCCTTCAACTAAATCCCTTATTCCTTAGCTTCATAAACAGGGTATTCGTAATATCTCTTGTAATAATTGCAATATGTCTTACATAAGGTCAAACTGAAAGAAATCTTGATTGTCGTTTACTTCTGAATTTTAGGTATGTAATTTAGCAAGAAATTTCAAAATCTTCTATTACAAAGCATAGTTATGAATCTGACCGTAGTTTTAATTTTCAGCACGCTAAAATTATCTGTTATGTTTTAAAAAACATAACACTACTTTATTCTTAAGTTTCAAATAAGTTAACACTATTTTATTTAAAATTATAGGTTCTCAGTTTCCTTTTATTTAAAAAGCTTTCTCTTTCAAAATTTATTTCATAATCTGCGAAAATTTCTATCGAAATCGATCGCGATTTATTTATTTAAAAGATTTCCGTTTTTACTTGAAAATCTGCTTTTTTCAAAAATAAAATAAAATAAAAACAAATACAGAAATTCCGTATTAATATAATATCGTAAGCGATATTCTGTGCAAAAAAATCACTAAGAAAATAATAGTAGAGAAATCACTAAAAGTGCAAAATTAAAATTAAAATGTATAAAATCAGAATAACCCTAAATTATCTTGTCAGCAATCAGTGTCCCGATTTTGCATTTAAAATTATTTTTCTAAACTTTATTTATATGTAACACTAATTTCATTAGATAGCTTATTTATTTTCCTTCAATTTGAGCCATCGCTCATAGAAATAGCTTAAAATTTAATTGTTTTCTCTTCAAAAAATCATAAGTCCAAAAATACCTTTTTTATTTGACTGTATTCTTAAATTCAGCAGTCAGCCATGTTTGATTAAAGTTTTCGTACTTCCCCGTGCAGTTTTCGTATTTTCCCGCGCTTTCAAGGGGGGAAGAGACCTTCTGGAACATTCCGGAGAGTTCTTAGCGTCATCTGTGACGTCAGTGGCGTCTCTTTCGCGGGCGCTCATTGGCTGGCTTGGAAGAGAGCGCGAATTTCACATAGCTTTCGGTCAGAACAGTAGGTGGTCACCGTAGAAGAAAGTCGGTCTTGCCGAGGCCGGGACTCTTCCCGCGCCGAAGCCTGCTTCAGCAGCATGTAAGAAGAAGAAAATTACTTCTCGTTTTCTAAATAACTATGAATGCACGGAAAAGGGACAGCAATCTTCTTAAATATATCAACTGTGAATAATGTTTCCTTAAGCTGAATTACTCCAATAATTACGTCGGTGCTAGAAGCAGCAATCTTCTTAAATATATCATCTGTGAATAATGTTTCCTTAAGCTGAATTACTCCAATAATTACGTCGGTGCTGGAAGCAGCAATCTTCTTAGATATATCAACTATGAATAATGTTTCTTTAAGCTGAATGACTCCAATAATTACGTCGGTGCTAAAAGCAGCAATCTTCTTAGATATATCAACCATGAATAATGTTTTTTTTTAAGCTGACTTTCTCCAGTGCTTGCGGTGCTAAGTGATAAGAATGCCTTCCGTACCGAAATCCACATTCTTGCATAATGATTGATAATCTTGCTACAGCATTGAAAAGTCTGTAAGGACTTCCGATGAAGCTCTAGTGTCCAAGCAGTATCCTGTGCATCAAGGTTCCATAGAGTTTGATTGAAAATTTAGTCCAAAACTGGTCCTTATGAAAGATCCAATTCTCAGGCACAATAAATATAAAATTGCCTATTAAATATGGAGATGTATTAATGCGTCTGTAAACCAGTCTTCCCTGCAAAAGAATATCCAATTTCTCGCACGGAATTTAATCACTACTGATCCTATGGATATCCTACAAACATCCGATAAACTGATGTTGACTCATTTTCATAAGTATTAAATTAAATAGCTCTATCGCTTACGCTTTTCAATGTGCAGCACCTATTTTAGTAATCATATGCTAGTCAAGAATGTGATCTGTGTTTTTGTGTTTTATTAGTGTGTGAATATATAATCTTAGTGTGGTACCAAAACTAAATTCGCTATTGGATTAATTTACCTGTTTATATCAATAAAAGATGTTTTGGTAAGTCACTCTCTCATGTTTTTTATTTGTGCATGATTTTTTTTTATATTTTTCATTCAAGATGTATTTTAATTTCAGGTTGAATCACTCGAGCTTTATTTTAATTGTACTTCCACTATAGTTAAAAGTTGATAACGATCATGGCACTCTTTAAATCTAATTTTGTTTAAAATTTATTACGAGGGGATTTAAATTTATTATGTATATTAGCTCTAAATATAGTATTTTTGATATTTAGTAACTTTTCAGAGATCATTCTCTCAGTTTCATTAACTTGTATTTTCCAAAACCAAAATTCTGAAATTTTATTATCTCCCAATTTCTTAAACTGTCCCCAGTTAGCAAGCTCCATCTAACATTATCTTTAATGCCAAAAGCGTTTCCGAGTTAGATTTCCTGGAAAATTTAGCTATCTGTCTTAATCTTGAAAAATTTGTTAATGAAAAATCTGATTACACTTTGCTATCTACAGCTTGGAAAAATTTGTTTAATTCGATTAAATATTTTTATTTCTTTTTGTAAAAATAAATAAAAAAAAAAATTAAAATCCCTTTCCTTTATTTTCCTGTGTGTGTGTGTGTTTGTTTATGTGTTGTTTCCTCTTTTTTTTTGTTTGTGTTTCCTTCTGATTGGTTTTTGAATGTTGCTTCCTACTGGTTGCTTGTGTTGCATTTCCTCCTTTGGGTTTTGCTTCCCAGGTAGCACATAACGGTGTTTAACGTTATTATAGCGTTGTTATAACTAATTTTTCACTGTTTAGACTATTTTCAACGCTATAACAACGTTATGTGCTACCTGGGTTTGCATTCAGCCTTGCTTTTGCCTCGAATGTAATAGCGAGTGTTTTTTGCACCTGAAGAAGAAAGGCCAAGTCCATTTAAAACTGCTAGTGCTTAAATCAATTTTGTGGTGTAGAAAATAGATTTTAAGTTCAACTTTTTATTGTACACCAGTTTTTTAATTAATTATGAAGTTAGATGAGCTTGCTCAGTTAATTTTACATATAAACTACATGTTTTTTTTCCCCCTGGAGCATTTGTAGTACATATTTTTAGTTATTACAAAAATTTTAAGAGTAATTTCCTAGTTATGTAATCGTAATTACCTACTAGAAAAATTACTCTTCAAAAAGTAGTGCAGAAAATAATGTTCTTAAGAGCAATGTGCTGGAGTCATAAAAAATATTGGCGTATATTCCTTTATAACAAACAAATAAAAAAATAAAATCTTGCTATTTTTTGTTTAAATAGGATTTCAGTGGGAAAAAAAGGAATTTCAATGAAACAATGTCTATAGCAAAACAGAAACCCACACTATACAAGATTTAAGAAAAAAGTTAAATTAATTGCTGTTAAACACGAATTTCTTTTTCATTGCTGTCACATTTCACTCCCTGCTTTCAGTTTCACTTTAAACCGCGCTTTCGAATAGACGAAATTGTAAGAAAATATAATGAACTTTGAACTTTTGCAATAGAATTGTGTAGAAAATAATATAAAGGAATTTATAAAGGAAAGCTTGATTTTAAAGAATATTACAATAGAGTAAAGTTCTAAAATTTTGAAATATAATAAATAAAATATACAATAATAAATATGAAACTGAAAAGAAATAACAATTCCTGTTAGTACATAATATTGTTATAAAATGGAAAATAATTTGCAGCATTATTTTCTTTTTTGAAAGTTATAGCTATTTAGCTATTGTGTGTAAGGTTGAATTTTTATACTATCTATGTGAAAAATACTAGTGTTAGGAATCGATCCCGGGCACGCCGCCCACTGAGCGTCCCTAAATGAGTTTTCACTTAAATATTCTCACATTATATCTGTTTTGCAAATTCACCTTTTCTTCTAGAGCAGATATAACAGGTGAGCATATCATTCAGGACAACTCCGAGAGACCAGGCAAAAATTATTTAGAAAATGTTGTTAATCAACCACATAGCTGACTCTTCTAATTTTTAAACCAGATTCGTCACCAGTATTTTTAAAAAGGAAACTTTTACTTATATTTTTGACGATTAAATAATTTGAAAACTTTTATAAAATCTTTCCGGTACGAAGTCTCCCTGAAAGAACGGGAGACTTGGCATCTACGATCAACCATGAATATATTATATAGAGATGGAGTGTGAGATGTAATTTTTATTCCAACTATATGAAAAATACTAGAACTGGGAATGAAACCCAGGAATTCCAGGATTGTCTAAAGGAGTTGATACCATACCTGTGAACATACTGTGAACGGCGTAGTAGTAGAGCAAACGCACGGTAGACGGAGTGCACAGGTTCGATTCTCAGCTCTGGCATTTTTCACATTGTTCGTATAAAAGTTCGTCCTTACCCTCTATCTCTAAATAAAATATTTATGATAAAGATATTTTCTAACTAATATCCAGACCTGCCAACCTAATCCGGCAAATTGTTAGTACTGCCCATTTTTCTGCACCACTTAATTTTTAGAGTTATTCTCTTCAGATATATTTACAATGAATTAAGAAAACAAATACTCTAAAAATTAAGTGGTGTAGAAAAATGGGCGGTACTAAAAATTTGCCGGATTAGGTTCGCAGCTCTGTATATCCATTTCATTTGTAGTTGCTACACTGTAAAAAAAATCTGTAGTTTGTACAAGACTACTCTGTATTTTTTACAGAAAAGAGCTGTTTTAGAGAAAAAACAATTTTTTTCTGTTTTTTTTAACCCTTTATCTGTTTTTTCCCACTTTTCTGTTTTTTAGCATGCTGAATAAAAAAATTCTGTAATTTTTACAGAAATATCTGTATTTTTAATAGAAAAGAGCTGTTTTTAACAAAAAACTGATTTTTTCAGTTTTTTATCCCTTTTTCTGTTTTTTTCCCTTTTTCTGTTTTCCCCCTTTTATATTTTTCAGAAAAAAAAAAAAAAAAGTCTTGTGTGAAGCAACCACACGACTTCCATTACCCACTATTATACGTATTATATGCACTTTTTGGAGATAATGTGATCAGAAGACACAGAATTAACCTAATGGAACTTTTACAGAAAGAGAAAGTTAATACACGCGTAAAGACATATAAAACAGTTTACATAAACGAGTTAAAAAAAAAAAAAAAAAAAAAAAAAAAAAGTAGATTTTTTTTTTTTTTTTTTTTTTTAGCACCAATTTCCGAGATCTAAAACTGATCTATCTGATCGGGGTGACTATTAATTTTCCTGTAATAACCACTTAAATCATGAGAAAGGATATCTAAAATGGGTTAATGGGTAATTTTCAAAAAATCGTTAGAGCCGTTTTTGAGATACCGGCTTTTACCAAAACTTGGCATAATCAATTGTTGACCGGAAAACAACAATTACATACAAAAGTATATTTAAAAGAGGATAATATTGCAAGTTTGAAAAAAATCCATACAGCCGTTTTGAAAGGAACGCACTTACAGTACCTGAAATTCAGCTATATATACAGGACGCCTATCAATTTTCCTGAACTAACCAACTATATAATTCGAAAGTACATCTAATAGAATGTTTATATAGCAATTTTGAAGAAAATCGTTAGAGCCGTTTTTGAAATACGGACATACGGTCCCACTTCCGGTCTCCGATGTCCCCCTTCCGGTTTTTCAATTTCCCCCAAAATTTAGAAAATCCATCTTTACACCAGACCTGTCTCAATTCTGAAGTTTCGTTGTTCTATCTTTATTAGTATCGGAGATATAATAGTCAGAAGATCCCCCCCCCCAACACACACACACATTCACACTGACCAATTGCCAAAGACCACTTTTTTGGACTCAGGAGACCTTAAAACATGTAAATCAGGTGAAATCTCGATATCGAATTTTCGGACCGAATACAATACTTCCAATTACCTACGGTAGTCGGGTAATGGAAGTAAAAATAATGCTAAACAAACATAAGTGCACTGTTCTTTTCTCAGTTAGTTCTAATGAAATGTAATCGAAATCGGAATTCAAATATTACTTATAGTAAACTTCTTTAAAAGTCCACCTCTATTCAAGTTTGAGGTCCACACGGGCCGAAATTTTGACGCCCGGCCCGGCATGAAATCGAAAAATCCGGCCCGACCCGTTTATTTTTTACCAGTGTACGGTCCAGCCCGACCCGGCCCTGCCCGGACAAAAAATGATAATAACAGGCTCGACGCGATTCCAAAATATGTAAAACGGCAACAACAACAACAACTTAAGGATAAACATAGTTAAGATAAAAAAATTCTTTTCTGTACTTGGATTAGAAATTTAATACCAGGAATAAATATAAAATTAAAAATATATATATATATATATATATGTAGAGTTTGTTATTAATTCTAGTTATTCTCTTTCTTTTTACTTCTATTACTGTTGGTAATGGAAATATTGTATTCGGTCCAAAAATTTGATATCGAGATTTCACCTGATCTACATGCTTTAAGGTCTCCCGAGTCCAAAAAAGTGGTTTTTGGCATTTGGTCAGTGTGTGTGGGGGGGGGGGGGATCTTCTGACTATTATATCTCTGAAACTAATAAAGATAGAACCACGAAACTTCAGAATTAAGACAGGTCTAGTGTACAGATGAATTTTCTAAATTTTGGTGAAAATTGGAAAACCGGAAGTGGGTCATCCGAAACCGGAAGTCCATACCTCAAAAACGGCTCTACCGATTTTCTTCAAACTTATTGTATGAACATTCCTTTAGATGCCCTTTCGAATGATATAGTTGGTTAGTTCAGGAAAATTGATAGGCGTCCTGTACAAATATCTGAATTTCAGGTACTGTAAGTACGTTCCGTTCAAAACGGCTGTATGGAATTTTTTTTCAGATTTGCAATATTAATCCTCTTTTAACTATCCTTTTGTATGCAATTGTTGTTTTCTTGTCAACAATATGTTGACAAGAAGTTGTTTTCTTGTTAAATATGCCAAGTTTTGGTAAAAGTAGGTGTCTCAAAAACGGCTCTAACGATTTTATTATAAAATTGTTACATAAACTAATTTTAGATATTCTTTTTCATGCTTTACGCGGTTATTACAGGAAAATTAATAGTCATCCTGATCAGATATATCAGTTTTAAATCTCGGAAATTGGTGTTTAAAAAAAAAAAAAAAAAATTTTTTTTTTTTTTTTTTTTTTTTTTTTTTTTTTTTTTTATTGTTATGTAAACTCTGTTTTATATGTCTTTCCGTGTGTATTTATTTTCTGTTACTGGAAAATTTTTAGTTGTCTATTTCATTCGGTCAATTCTATGTCTTCTGATCACATTATCTCCAAAAAGTGCATATAATACGTGTAATAGTGGGTAATGAAAGTCGTGTGGTTGTTTCACACCAGATTTCTTTTTTATCTCTGATTATTGGTATATGGTTTATGACTCACACACTAATTTAAACTTATTGGCCACTAGTACCATTATCATCACTCAATGTTGTTCTAATAAAGAAAGAAAGTAATTGCATGAATATATAGATTACAGTCAGAATGTTGATATTCTATACTATTAATTTTTATTAATTAAAAGAAAGATGTATATTAATAACTTTAAGGAAGATTAAATTAGGGTTATTGTGGAACCCAATAGATCACGCCTTAATCATCGGAATGCCTTTAATTATATTTTTGGACTGATTTATTTTAATTTCAATATCCACCATAGCGTAATTCCTATAAAATACACCCTATAATCCCTATACACTGCTATTCTTCATTCAAGAACTACAATTTTAGAAATGGCTACATCTCAGTATCTAATGAACATTTTAAGTTTTTTCACTATGTGTTAGTCAAATCTAGATGCGGGTCGTAATTTTTCTATCCCCTTTCATTCATTTTAATTTTAATTAAAATAAATTCATAATTATATTAATATAAATTAATTACATTTTAGAAATTGCAAGCTTGATTGCCATACATTTTAATAAAATTAAAAAATTAATAACCTTAATATTTAATACTATATTACGATTTGATTCGGACCAAAATAGTAAATTTTAAAAATGTAAATGTAGAAAAAAACACATGTACAACTATAATTAATAGATTGTTTACTTCCCTTGGTGCCAGACTACTGCTAAATCACCGAAAACTTCCGATGATTCATTCAAATAACTCTTTTTTTTTTTTTTTTTTTTTTTTTTTTGTTCTTTCTTTCTATGCGTTAAAAAAATCTTTTCTGTTCAGTCTGAAGTAAATTATGATTCAGCTTTGTTGCTCGCTACTCTTTGTTCAATTAGTTTTCAAATCAGTCCTAAGTTGAAAATAATATTTTATTTAGACACCTAAGTGGTCATAAGTTTATGTAATTTATGATTTCCGGACTCTATAGGAAAGTATTGTAATTATGTCAAAAATTCCAGTTTGAAATTTTGGTGTTTCTATACGTTTTGAGGTCCCATGAATTCATATTTACTATTTTTACGTGATGTGTGTATGTATGTGAGTGAACACGATAACGTCTAAACGCTTTGTTCGAATGAGCTTAAAGTTAGTACGTATATTGTAGGTCACCATGCACGATCCCTATTGATTTTGGTGAACACTTCTAGTTTTTTTTACAGGGACACAAAGAAAAACTCTTTATCATTATGGTCTATGGGCTCAAATTTTTTAAAGTGCAATAGCGTCTAAATGCCTTATTCGACTGAGCTGAAAAATTATACACATGTTATGAGTCACTGTCACATGAATTGTGGGAAAACTAGCGTTTATGGATTTTTTACAGGACACAAAGAAAAATTCTTTATCATTATGATCTATATGGGCCAATATTTTTAAACTGCGAGAGCGTATGCTTTATTCTATTCAGTTAAAAATTTATACAATCATGCTATAGGTCACCGTTGCACGAAGTGTATAAATTTACTACGTATAGAATCTAGCAAGTATAGAAATTTTACAGGGACACAACAAAATATTCTTTATAATTATGACCTATGAGCTCAAATTATTCGAAGTGCCATAGCGTCTAAATGCCTAATAAGATTGAGCTGAAAATTTATATACCTGTTAAAAGTTACTGTTGCTCGAACTGTATAGCTCTTGGTGAATCTGGTACTTATATTTTTTTTACAGGAACACAACAAAATATTTTTTTTATAATTATGGCCTGTGGGCTAAAATCATCAGAATCTAAATGCCTATCCGATTGAGCTGAAAATTTATATATGTACTGTTGGTCATCGTAGCATGAACCATAAAGATTCTGTTGAATCTAGCACTAAAAGTTTTTTTTTTTTTTTTTTTTTTTAAACAGGGACACGAAGAAAAATACTTTATCATTGTGGCTTATGGGCTCAAATTATTTAAAATGTGATAGCGTCTAAATGCCTTATCCGATTGGTCTGAAAATTTTTATGCATGTTATAAGTAACCATCACACGAACTTTATAGATTTTTGGTGAGGGGTTTATAGGTTTTAGGTACTTATAGGTTTTTACAGGGACACAACGAAAATTTATCATTATGTTCTATGGGCTCAAATTATTTGAAACGAAATAGTGTTAAATTAAACAGCGTACTACATGAAGAAAAGTACCCATACACCCTATTGTAATTTTCTCTTTTGCTTATTTAACGATTTCTCGCCCGTTAAACAATCGTTAATTACTTAATGTTCGGAAAGCCCATTCGAGTCACTCCAGATTTATTATTACTATTATTGTACATAACTAATATATTACATTTTTCTCGTTAAATATCTTTAATTGAATAATTCAGGCTCTTTTCTGCTCTCTTCACATAAATATTTCCATTGTATAGGAAGGTTTTTCTCTGCGCATATACAAGTGTTTCAAAATACCAACGATTGAATTTTATTTTTCAGTCAATTTAATATATATATATAAATATATATAACGATCACTTCGTTCAGGAAATTTTATCCTCAGATTGAGTTCATTTTTATTCTTCGAAACGTACCAGTATAAACGCTGCTAAGCAATGCAGATGATGAAAAAAAAAAAGAACTGAAGTAAATAAATAAGTAGTTTGAATACAAATTAAGACTAGTATGTTGTGGCCACCACAAGACTTTCTTCTATATTTTCCTATATATATTCCAAACAGTAACAATATTAAAAAAAAAAAAAAAAATCGATTTTTTTCTAAGTGTTTTTTTGTTAAAAGTAATACGTATTCAATCAGTAACAGTATTTAAAAAAAATAAATAAATAAATAAATTACGATTTTTTTTCTGTTTTTTTTTTTTTTTTTTGTTAAAGGTAAAAAAAATCGATAACTTTGTTTTAAATTATCACAGATTTATAGTTCAACCATTCATTTTAAAGGTATTGACGAGATCTTTCGAAAGATACCCATCTTCAAAATTTACCCCTCCCCCGGGGGTTACTTCCCCCCAGGGGGGAGGGGGGGCGATACACCGATATGCACAGAATTTTTTTTCTAGTTAACTATTACTATTATCAACAACTCATATTAATTTTACAATCACAAGTTAAAAATAACTCTCATTATGTACATTTATACGAAATTTTGTCCTATACTGCCACGTTAAAAATTTAGAAAACATGAGATCACAGCGCCACCTGTTGAGCGATTGATCCCCAAATGTAATCAGCACCAGTTTAAGTCAGGGACCAACTAAATACCAAGTTTGGTTAAATTTCGTAAAAAAAAAAAAAATAATAATAATAATACGGTTTTTTTTCTAAGTTTTTCTTTGTTAAAAGTAAAAAAAATCCATAACTTTGTTTTAAATTATCACAGATTTATGGTTCAACCATTCGTTTTAAAGGTATTGACGAGACCTTTCGAAAGATACCCATCTTGAAACTTTGCACCCCTGGGGGGTACTTCCCCCCAGGGGGAGGACCGATGCCCCCACATGCTCAAATTTTTTCCTAGTTAACTACTACTATTATCAATAATTCATATTAATTTTACAATCACAAGTTTAAAATAACTCTCATTATGCCCATTTATACGAAATTTTGTCCTATACTGCCAGGTTAAAAGTTTGCATAAAATGCGATCTCAGCGCCACCTGTTGAGCAATTGATCCCCAAACCTAATCAGCACCAGTTTATATCAGGGTGCAACTAAATACCACGTTTGGTTAAATTTCATTCATTGGTTCGTGAGATACAGCGTCCACAAAAAAGTGATACAGACAGACAGACATTTTCTAAAAACTATTATTTCGTATTCTGGACATCCCAAAACGTGTAAGTCCATCAAAAAACGGAGGTCGAAAATTTTCACGAATCCAATTGTTTCTCTATATTACATATAGAAGAAAGTAAAAATGAAACTGCAAAAACAAAGAAAAGCATTTTTAAAAAAATCGAAAAAAAAAAAAAATCGTGAAAGTGCAACCCCGCATGGTTCAGACTTCTTTTCTGTCAAGTTTAGTTGATCTGTGAGCTTTGTTGATTTGGAATCGAACAGTAGATTACAGAAATTTCTACCGCAAGATGGCGCTGTAATTTTTTTAAATTTCAATATTTCAATTTCCATTTGTGATTAAATTATTTTTAATACATCATTCGAAATATATTTTAAAGTTCTTTTACATTATCGAAAGTTTTCACCTGATTTACACGTTTTGGGGTGTCCTGATTAGGTTTTCTTTTGCATCTCAGCTAATTGAATTAGACCGTTCAAAATTGGTGTATGTAGGTTAAGTAGGAGGGGCTGAAAGGGTGGGGAAGAAAAAGGCGTGCACCGCGCGCGTATCCCCTAACTTGTGCGCTCGCAACGCGCACGGAACTGCGCTGCCGAAGGCAGTGGGGACACGGTTCGACTTTTTAACCGATGAGAAATTATTATTATTTTTTTTTTTTTTTTCATTTCTTAAGAATAAAAATTTGATTTGAGAAGGAATATGTGCGTGCAGCGCGTGTATACCTTCACACGTGCGCGCGCAGCGCGCATGGGTCTGCGCTGCCGAAGGCAGTGGGGACCCGATATGAGTTTTTACCCGATCAGAAATGATTTTTTTTAGGGGCACGAAAGGTCAGGGAAGGAATACGCGCACGGGACTGCGCTGCCGAAGGTCCGACCGGTGGAAGGACCGGTGGGGACCCGGTCCGACTTTGTACCCGATGAGAAATGATTTTTTAAATTTTCTTTTCTTAAGAATAAAAATTTGATTTGAGAAGGAATATGTTCGCGCAGCGCACGTATACTTTCACACGTACGCGCTCAGCGCGCATGGGTCTGCTCTGCCGAAGGCAGTGGGGACCCGGTGTGAGTATTTAGCCGATCAGAAATGATTTTTTTAGGGGGCACGAAAGGTCAGGGAAAGACACACGCGCATGTATCCCTTAACTTGTGCGCGCACAGCGCGCACGGGACTGCACTGCCAAAGGTAGTGGAGACCCGGGGCGAGTTTTTACCCAATCGGAAATGATTTTTTATTTTTTTTTTTTCTTTTCTAAACACTAAAAGTTACTGTTAGTGATTCATTAATTATAGTGATTCATTTGAAAATACTTACCTGCGTCTATTTTAAAAGCCGCCAGTTTGTCTATCACTTTACTGTCTTCCGCTGTTTTGATAAGTTAGGAATTGAAAATGGAAAAGTAAATCCCTGAAAGAGATGACATTAAATACATTTTTACTTTCTTCTATATGTAATATAGAGAAAGTATTGGAATCGTGAAAATTTTCGTACTACTTTTTTCGATGGATTTACACGTTTTGGGATGTCCTGAACACGATTTGATAGTTTTTAGAAAATGTCTGTCTGTGTGTATCACAAATTTTGTGGACGCTGTATCTCACGAACCAATGAACGAAATTTAACCAAACTTGGTATTTAGTTGGACCCTGACATAAACTGTGCTGATTAGATTTGGGGATCAATCGCTCAATAGATGGCGCTGTGATCGCATTTTTTCTAAATTTTTAACATGGCAGTATAGGACAAAATTTCGCATAAATGTACATAATGAGAGTTGTTTTTAACTTGTGATTGTAAAGTTAATATGAATTATTGATAATAGTAGTAGTTAACTAGGAAAACAATTTTGTGCATGTGGGGGCATTGCTTCTTCCCAGGGGGGATTTAATTTTCAAGATGGGTATCTTTCGAAAAGTCTCGTCAATACCTTTAAAACGAATGGTTGAACTGTAGATCTGTGATAATTTAAAACAAAGTTATCGATTTTTTTTTATCTTTTAACAAAAAAAAAATCTGATTTGCAAAAAATTGACATCTTTCGCCATTTAGTGATAATATAATATTGTCAGATAAAACCCGTCTGCAATTATAATGGAAAATAATTTGATAATTTAATAAATAATTTGCCTTGAATAAATTTTGTGTAAAATTATATAGAAGAAAGTCATGAGGTGGCCACATCACACTAGTTTATTGACCTTTTAATTAAAATAAAAAACAGAATTAAAAATCTTCAAGGAAATTCAAAGAAAATCGGTTTGGGGGCATATGCATTAGGTTTGCAAAATTGATTCATTTTTTCCAAGTCCAGAAAAAGAAAATGGTTCAAATATTTAAAAATCTGTATCTTCAGTTTCAGTGCATACAGAATGCCATGCTAAACATCCTTTTAGAGGTTGTGAAGCATTCCTTTAAAAAATATATTTCTTTTATCCCCCCCCCCTCCCCGACCTCTCAGACGGTATTATTCCCTGTCACCACTTGGAGGGGAAAAGGACGCCAGTAACTCAAAATTTACAGTCGACAGAAAAACTATTGAAGCACACACTTACTTTTCTCATACATATTTTTTTTTAGTTTGGCTGCTAATTTTTATTACCAACTAACAGCATGTAAACTGCATAAGGCTAAGACCATGACTCGACAAATATTCAACTCGATTATATTACTCGAAAAAAATCGATAACTTGGTTTTAAATTAATTAACACAGACCATTTTAAAGGTATTGGGGAGCTCTTTTGAAATATATCCATAATGAATATCTACACCAACTGGGATCTATTTCCCACCAGGGGGGTGTTCTAACGTGCACACACTTTTTCCCTAGTTTATTTCTACGATAATCAATAATTCCTGTTAATTTCACAATTATTTCATAAAAATAATTCTCATAATATACATATTTATACGAAATTTTGTCCTATGCTACACCCTAGCACACAGTCAGACAGACAGACATTCACTAAAAATAGGGTGATCAAATTTTCAGATGCAGAACAACTATAGAAGCTTTTAATGTTTTTTAGAGGTAATATCAGTAGAAAAATACTTTTTTTCACCACATGACTTATAAAACGGAAAAAAAAAAAAAAACAAATAAAGTAAAAGTAACAAAATTCTGAAAATTTAAGAAATTTTTTGAAAATTGGGGGACATTTGCATGGGGATAAACGACAGAAAATGTGGTCTTCAATCGCTGTTTTTGTTTTTGGGGACAGATGGTCAAAATTGAGGACAGTCCCCAGAAAATGGGGACGTTTGGTCACCCTGTCTAAAGATGGTCAAATCTTGTTAAGGAACTCACAAAACATGCAAATCCATTGAAAACCAAAATTTGAAAACTTTCACGAATCCATCATTTTCTTCTTAGGTATACAGAAGAAAGTATAAATACAGTTATATCATGCAATCATGCTCGAGATTATCAAAGCATGTGAATCCATCAAAAATCAAGAATTGAAACTTTTTACCAATATTCTTTTGAATGTAGGAGAAAGTAAAAAAAAAAAAAAAACTTAAAAAGTCTTTTGAAACATTATAAAATTAGTTTGTTATGGTGATCACAAAACTGTCTTTTATGTATTCCAGTACAAATTATAAAAGTATTACTTTTATTGATAACATATACATCAGATTTGTATGCTTGACATATAGTCCGCTTGTAAATCTTCGTCAGATAACGACAGATAGCACATGACAGAATTACAATACGAAGAATTGGAGAAAACACCCAGGGCCAGCGCGGGAATCGAACCCGCTCTCCTACGCTCGAAGGCGATTAGCAGTGTGGTGACATATCCACTCGGCCACGGAGGGCCCAAGTATTAGAGAGGCATACTATTGTAACAATCGCAGCTATCGTAGATCACAAGTCGGATCGTACACTCCGCAGCAAAAGTATCCGAGCACTAGCAATAATCCTTGTCTAAAAAAGTATACTTAATGCTGCTTTGTTAAATAAATCCTTGTCGAATCATGGTCTTAGACAGAGTAAGAACAGGACTCAACAAGGATTTATTTATAAAAGCAGTATTAAGTGAATTTTTTTAAGACGGGGATTATTGCTAGTGCTCGGATACTTTTGCTGCGGAGTGTATGATCCGACTTGTGATCTATGATAGCTGCGATTGTTACAATAGTATGCCTCCCTTACTTATATAAATTATTTTCCTTCGAAATTGGAGACATTCCCCGGAAAATGGGGACATTTGTTCCCCGTGTATGATAAGCTGACCAAATGTTCACATTTTTTTGGGGACAAATGGGGACTTTTTTTTTTTTTTTTAAGGCATTTTTGTAAGTTTTAAGAAAGTAAATTATTAATCAATAATACTTTATTTTTAGTCCTTATTTATTAGGAATGAAAAATTGATAATTGTCGCAATTTTTAACGCTCTCTATTATAAAGGTACTTTGATCTCGTCAGCCTACCGTATGAATGACTGAAAAATATCTACTACGTCATAGAGCTTAAGCGAAATGACCTTGAATTAAAAAAATACCTTCCTTCATACAAATATTAATTGGTTTATCAAGCTATTATTTATCAAATTTACTTACGGCGTATAAAACCCATTCAATCTGAAGCTCAAAGATTTTTCATGGCAAATCTTTTTTTTTTTTAGTGGCAACGTAGCGTAGCACTGTTTTTGATTTGAAAGAGACATGGATTTTGCCGGCCCTGTTCGTTCTTCGTTCGTTATTCGTTAATCATGGATATTTTTCCATTTTAATTATGAAGGTAAGTTCATAAATATAATATTTATTGTTGAATATTGCGGTACAACTGTAGTATTTCCCCACAACTGAATTTAGCGATTTTTCTTTGGCGCCGATTTGAAAGATAACGATGTCGTTCTGAACTGTTTGCCGATATGCTATATGGCAGCATGCATGCTATTTATTTTGGATTTATGATTTATAATTTAGCTTATGATTTTATCATTTATGCTATATGATTTTTAGATTTATGAATTAGCCATAATCGCCAAATTCAGCTGTGGGAAAGTACTATAGTTGTTCTAATATCGCTAAATTTGTTTTGAATAAACTGGGTATCGTTGCTATCACTGTTGATTCTGAATTTTGTTTACTTTTTAAATTTCATAAAGGGACTTTTACTTATTGAATGGTAATGTAATATTGGATCAATTTTTTCTTCCTGTGATACTTTACATTTTTTCTCTGACATCTGACATGTTTGAAAAAATACTTTTTAAATTTCATAAAGGGATTTTTACTTATTAAATGGTATTGTAATATTGGATCAATTTTTTCTTCCTATGATACTTTACATTTTTTTTCTCTGACATGTTTGAAAAAATGTTCATACATATATTTTTTTTGTAACATAGTTAATTGATTTTTAATTAAAAGTTTAGATGGAATTACTTTAAAAATTATATCAACATTCATAATAAAATATTCTAAAATGTAAGTAAGATTGCAGTGTAATTTAATTTTTCTAGTGTAAACAATGGCACTCATAAAATAATTTTTAATTATGTTTACAATTTGAAAAGCCAAAACCAAACTCAACAATTTCTGTTTAATTAATCAATATTGCTCTCTTAAAAATCAGCAATTACATTATAATGCAAAAAGGGTTGATTTTTAAATTAAATATTTTATGCAAAATGCATGATGTTGTATTACATTTGTTTTTTCTGATTAAATTTTTTAGTTTTATAAAATTTTACAAATTTGCAGGTAGCCGTCGAGTGCCCAACCTGATGCAGGACTGTGTGCGAGGCCAGTGAAACTTTTTAGGTAATATTTTTATTTTTTACTTTTCTTTAAAATTGTTAATATTGCCTATCCTTTGCTTATTATGTTGCTTGTGTATGTAAATATTACAGGGTTGGAAAATATCCCTGTTTTTTTTTTCAGATAAACAGGGTTTTATCGGGTTTAATAAGGGTTTTTTTTCAGGGTATTTTTGGATTTTATCAGAGTTTTAAGGAATATTTTCATTGTTTCTTTTTTTAAATATTAAATATATCATTCATAATAACATAATGTAAAAAAAATTTATTTATTCATTAAAATTGAAATTTTAAAGATTTAATTTTAATTTTAAAATTTCTAAAGTCTTTTTATGATTAAGTTATAAAGAAATTTTAAGTATTAAATAATTGTACTTTAAATATTCTAAAAAAAAATTTATCTGCCTTTTACAACAACAAATTTAATTTTAATAATGATTTCATGTTGCTTTATTGAACTTTTTGTAGTTAATCGATTTTCATAAAACGTTTTAAATTATTGTCCCTCTACATTACATGAGTGTTGCACTGTTAAATAAAGTTTTCAGAAATTTTTAAATTTTATTTATATTTATTTATATTTTACATTCCTTGAGTCCTATAGTTTTCTTTATACTGAAAAACAACCATTTTTTCTTGCTTTTGTTTTTTTTAATATAATTTTTTATTTTGTTTCAATAAGATAATTATATATATGTATATATATATATATTTGCGGTGAATTTTTCAGGATTTTTTTTCTATACAGCAGTTTGAGCATCTCTAATGTTTCTGAAAATTTTTTGTTCATGTCAGGGTTGTTATTTTGTCCACTTTTTTGTCAAAAGTCCGGGAACCTGGACAAAACTGGAAAAAAACACATGAAACTGGACAAAATAAAATCCATTCAACTGTACATATTCGCTGCATAAAAATATTCTGTTAAAGCTATAAATTGTACTTTTAACTTTGAATTAGCAATTTTAGCAATAGAAATATTTTATTAGAAACTAGTAATTTAATTAATGAAAAGTGTAATTTCATTTTAATCATGACCAATAAAAAAAAAAAAAAAAATCAAAGAAAATGATAATTATAAGCTGAGATACAAAAGAAAACTGATTCAGGAGACCACAAAACGTGTAAATCTGGTGAAAACTTTCGATAATATAAAAGAACTTTAAAATATCTTTCGAATGATGTATTAAAAATAATTTAATCATAATTAGAAATTGAAATATTGAAGTTTTAAAATATTACAGCGCCATCTGGCAGTACAAATTTCTGTATTCCACTGTTCGATTCCAAATAAAAAAAGCTTTCTAATGATGTATTACTTATGAAATTATTTTAATTAGTAGCTGAGATACAAAATAAAGCTGATTCAGGACACCTCAAAACGTGTAAATCTGGTGAAAACTTTCGATAATTTAAAGGAACTTTAAAATATCTTTCGAATGATGTATTAAAAATAATTTAATCATAATTAGAAATTGAAATTTGAAATTATTACAGCGCCATCTGGTGATAGAAATTTCCGTAATTCACTGTTCGATTCCAAATCAAAAAAGCTTTCTAATGATGTATTACTTATGAAATTATTCTAATTAGTAGCTGAGATACAAAAGAAAACCTAATCAGGAGACCTCAAAACGTGTAAATCGGGTTAAATCTCGAATGCTATTTTCGATAATGTAAAAGTACTTTAAAATGTGTATGAACTCAACAAAGCTTTCAAATGATGCATTACTTATGAAATTTTTTTAATTAATAACTGAGATACAAAAGAAAACTGATTCAGGAGACCTCAAAACGTGTAAATCTGGTGAAAACTTTCGATAATTCAAAAGAACTTTAAAATATCTTTCGAATGATTTATTAAAAATAATTTAATCATAATTAGAAATTGAAATATTGAAATTTTAAAATACTACAGCACCATCTGGCGGTACAAATTTCTGTATTCCACTGTTCGATTCCAAATCAAAAAAGCTTTCTAATGATGTATTACTTATGAAATTATTTTAATTAGTAGCTGAGATACAAAAGAAAACTTAATCAGGAGACCTTAAAACGTGTAAATCACGTGAAATCTCGAATTCCATTACTTACGGTAGTCGGTTAATGGAAAGAGACAGAAATTTGTGGCATCTACTCTTGAAATTCAAATCAAATAAGTTTCAAAATGACATATTACTTTTGAAATTATGCTAACTAGAAGCTGAGATACAAAAATGATATAAACACTATTATAAAACAATTTATGTCTGACTTTTTTGTGGTTTTCTCCGAAACTTGCGTAATTCCGGGCTAAATACTTTTAAAAATCCATAGTATGAAATGTGAAAGGAGTATCAGAATTCGAAACTCTGCAAAATATAAAAGAATAAAGGCGTTCTGGGTTTTCTGTTGTTTTCTCCGAAACAACCGTTCCTTTTCTATGTTTTTGCCCCTCCCCCCCTTTCCGTCCCTTCTAATAATTTTACACTTGAAAATATCCGCAGTCTATTTATCTTTCCTTAAAACCTAATAATAACAATTTCGAACGCTGTAACTTTTTTTTTTTTTTTTTTGCCCCTTCGCCCCCCGCCCCCTCAAGCCCTTCCTAATAATTCTACACTTTCCAGTGGCGGATCCACAACTTGACTTTTGGGGGGGGGGGGGCTAAAATTTTTCAAAGTGTTATTCTAGACCAATAAAAAATTTACAAATGCAATATTCAATTGTAAATGTCAGATTTTTTTTTTTTTTTTTTCCCCGGGGGGGGGGGGGGGGGGGGTGCTTCAGCTCCCCTAGCACCCCCCTTAAATCTGACAATGACACTTTCAAAAATATTCAGAATCGAATTATCGTGCGTTAAAAACCAAATATTACGAAATTTCAACGACATATCTCAATTTAAAATAGTGCAAAATATAATACAAAATTTAATCTAATTTTTTTGTTTATCCACATATTTTCATGAAAATTGAACAGTAGCTTTATAATATGCTGTCTACGCTGAGTATTAATTCAAATGTAACGTGAATTAAAATTTGAAAATTGCAATTTTTCTCCCCACTGTAAACATCTTGATTGGTTACAATCATTTCCTTTCTCATGGCAGACGATAGTCTGGCATTTGAAATGATGTTGCCACAAAAAATTCATACTTTAGTTAATTTTAAAAAATCTAATTGTTGTGCCGATAAGTCACTTGCACACTTAGATTCAGAAAAAATGCCCCTTTCATTTGGTATCGAAATCGTAACGATCGGACAAATATTTCTAATTTATTTTCCACTTTTTCTGCTTTTAACTCCGTTAAAATATCTTTTTTTATGCAATAGCTGTGAATTCTCAATCATTGAGATCGCTTTTAGATTAGACATGAGTGGACATTTTAATTAATATCTCCACAACTAATTAAAATTTTTAAATTCTGTTTTCAGGAGCCCCTCGGGAAGGCTCCTGAGCATCCGTATGTCAATTTTTGTACTTCTGCGTTCAGTAGGGGCTGAACGTATAAAAAGGACAGACAGACAGACAGACAAACCTTTTCTTTTATTATTATAGATTTCTATACTAGATTAAAAAAAAAAAAAAAAATCTCATAAATGTAGATTTAATGTTTTTATCAATTTATTTCAGCAAGTCCTTTCAAAGTAAAGCTTTAAATTCTGTATAACATTTTATTTGCAATACCAACATGCCATTTTCTTATCCAAGAATTTAAAAAATCAAATTTACATAATCATTTGATAATTTTATATTCTTATTTTAATTTTGTAAAAAAAAAAAAAAAAAAAGTTATTAATTGGTAATAGAAATTCCAGATAAAAAAATACAAAACTAAAATTTTACTTCCAAATAAAAAAGTTATTTATTTTTTATTTATTTATTTTACAAAAGTAATGCCTATAATAATATAAATGTGCGCATATATACATATAAAACCAATTTAGTAAACATGCAGAAGCATTAAGAGAAGAAATAATAAAAATGTCGATTGACTCCACTCGAATATCTGAACATTAAGTAATTCACTGTTGTTTGAATGAAATAAAGTAAGAGAAGTCATTAAATAAATAAATAAGAAAATTATAATCAGTGTTTGATTGTTTTCTCCCAATTGGTATATTGTTTAACAAAATGGAATATATCCAAAAAAATTTATGTATCTTTGTAAAATAACTAATAGTGCTAGATTCACCAAAATGTATACAGTTTGTGTGACATAGACCTATAACATGTATATAAATTTAAAGCTCAATCAAATGAGGCATTTAGACACTATCACATTTTAAATAATTTCAGACTATAGGCCATAATATTACAAAATTTTTCATTGTATCCCTGTAAAAAAAGTATAAATTGTGAGATTCAAAATAAATCTGCACAATTCATTTGACGGTGACTTATAACATGTGTATAATGTTTCAGTTGAATCGAATAAGGAATTCAGATGCTATCACACTTTAAATTATTTGAGCCCCTAGGCTATAATAATAAAGAATTTATCTTTGTGTCCCAGTAAAAAAAAAAAAAAAAAAAACTATAAGTGCAAGATTTTTCAAGATGCATACAGTTTGTGCTACAATAACCAGTAATATATTTACTAAATTTTAGCTGATTTGAACAAAGCATTTAGACAATATTATATTCACTCATACTCAGACATACATACATCATTGTAAAAATAGTAAAAATGAACTCATGGGACCTCAAAACATGTAGATACACCAACATTACAAACAAAGTTATGTTTTCGTCATGATTACAATACTTTCCTTATCTGTATATTTTCAGAAAGTAAAAAATTCCATGAAAGATATGTGAGCCATTCAATTTTATCGTGCTTAATAACAAATTTTTAAAAGGTATTTATGACTTATGGGAGAAGAAATGACAATGTAGTTGAAAGCAGTGCACAGTGTTCAGAAATTCAAAAAAGCTGGCCAAAAGTCGAAAAATTTAGGCGCGTTTTTAGACGTAAGTACCGCGGAAATACCTTCAGAGGGAGCCACTGAATGAAACTGTGAGGTGGAAAAATTTTTCTATCTACATATTTCTAAGTGTAGGCTGGCGGAAAACGTGACAATTTTTTCTTTTAATGCATTTTAACAGTTAAACAAATAGTGTTTTTCGGAAAATTTCGCAACAACAACATTCAACAAAATATGGCCGACAATTGTGGAGGTTAGTAGATAATATTTATGCTGTATTTTTTTTTCATCAACAGGGGCCAATCTAAGATTTCAAACTTAATACCTATTTTTGTGAAAAATCTTAACTATATTTTATTTTTGTGAAAAATTGTAGTGCACTCTTTTTCTTTCTCTCTGTGTGTATGAGGGGGGGGGGGGAGTTTGGACAAAGTAGAATAATAAAATTAACTCTCAGCAGCTAGTGTGAGGCTTATAGCAGAACAGGAACCAAAATCCAAAACTTACTTCACTCTGAAGTAAACAGTTCAGTAGAGATAGTGTAAGTAGAAGTTGTTTTTATTTGTGTTAGTATCACTGCAGTATACATGAATTGTACCAGGGAGGATATACACGTCACCATACAGTCACCAAAATGTTAAACCACCTGATGAATCAGCAAACAGTACACTATGGCCACAATTTCAGAGCGTGTCTGTACCGATACACACAAGGATCGTTTTGTTTACATATGCTGCACTGTTTCTCCCCCATAACAAACGCTTGTGTGTAGATTAAAACCAATATTCTGTATGATTCTTGCTTCGCAAATCGCATCAACAGAAAT
The DNA here is from genome assembly GCA_963930645.1 of Salticus scenicus. NCBI lineage: Eukaryota > Metazoa > Arthropoda > Arachnida > Araneae > Salticidae > Salticus > Salticus scenicus. Next base: position 200,683,247 of record OZ005651.1, on the reverse strand, counting down.
GCACGAATTACTTTCCTTTGAAAATGTGCTAATTAAAAATGTTAGATTTTGCTGGGAGGACTAAGATTTTTGTGAAAGTACCGATTTTAGCTGTATGATTTTTGTGAAGATACCTTTTTTGCCAGGTCGATTTTTGTGAAGGTACCCATAAACGGTAGTAAACTCGACCTGTATTAATCCCTGATCAAGTGATCTCCTGAGCGGCTTTTTGAAGTTAACCTCAATTATAACATAACCAAAAGTTTCAAAGTATGGAAACTTTTTTATCTCGCAAGATCCCGCATTGATTCAAAGTGGAGAGTGTTAAGGGATGTCCATTTTATTCAGCCGTTAAAGAATTGGGTGCCCCCGCCTGCCCCTGTATGTGTAAAAGCGTTTTAACTTTTTAATTTAATTTTTTGGACTTTGGTCTGCCATATTGGATCCGCCATCTTGTTTTTGAGTGCAAGATCACTTTTTTTATAAAAACTGATATTAAATTTGAATTTAGCGCCCTCAAAAACCCTTAAATGTGAAAATTATCCTTCATCTATCAATTTTTTGATTTTTGATCCGCCATATTGGATCCGCCATCTTGTTTTTGAGTGTAATATCACTTTTTTTAATGAAAACTAACGTCAAATTTGAATTCAGTGCCCTCAAAAACCCCTTAATGTAAGAATTATCCATCTTATATTAATTTTTTAATTTTTTGTCTGCCATATTGGATCCGCCATCTTGTTTTTGAGTTTGCCTTTGAAGTTTTCAAGAAACCAATGTCAGATTCGGATTCAGCGACCTCGAAAACATATCATCACAACATCAAAACATCACAATTTCACTTGTTTTCTTTAATTTCGACTTTTGGCCAGCTTTTTTGAAATTCCGAACACTGTGCAGTGGGGAAAGAGAGGGGAATTAAAATTGAAACTATAAACTATCACGTTTGCATCCAGTCCACCATTAGAAAAATACAAATATATTTATTTATTGAATATTGTTAACTTTGCATGTCTATTTCATTCATATCTATTTTGAAGTAGTTAAATTGATTATATACACGGTTCCAGGAATTTGTAAAAATATAGTCGCCAACAAAAATTTCTGGTAGTCCGTAAAAAATATCCTCGTCGTTTTCTTTCTTTCTTTTTTTTTTTTTTTTTTTTCTTTTTTCAATTTTAAAATTTACTTGAATGTAGAAATCAAAATTCTATGCGTAAAAATCAATTATTTATTAGGCTATAATGATACATCAGGAAACACCTGTTTAAATTTAACATCATGAAACCAGTTTTATTATTTTCCTTAAAACAATGCACCATCAACATTAATACATCATTACACCGGCACAACGATTCAGCATCAGGCCAATAGCATAGGCAAACAGGAGCAGTGTAAACCAATTCCATAAAACAGTGCAATAATTTAACACCGTGTTCTGTAACATTCAGGGAGATGTGTAAATCCCCTAATGGTGTATTGATTCAATAAAGTGTCTCAAAGTGGCGAGAGAAACAGGAATGAAAACAGTAAGAGTTAGCCAACATCGAAAATAGAATCAGAGCCTAATTCTGAGACCAATTCTTTCACAAAAAAAAAAAAAAAAAAGGGGTTAAGTTGAAAACATCGCCAGTTAAAAAATAATGGTCGCCGATGGCGATCAGGTGACTGTATTTCTTGAGCCCCCACTTATACACATATAATTAAAGAATTGTTTTATATATATATGGAAAGAATAAAGATAATTTTTAATTTAGTACTCGCAAATAATTAATAGTGGACAAAATGGTAATTTGTCCGGGATGGTTTTAACCAGGTTTTTTCCAGCGGTTATTTCCACTATGGAGAAAACCGAACAATCCTGGTTCATGTTCTAATAATGTATATAATATTTGGTTTATATTTGCATGCTTATTGTAAGGTAGACAGAAGTACAATTTTAAACAAGGATTTTGAAAAAACCCTCTTGTTTTTTTGTTTTTTTTTTCAAGTGGGTTTTATTGAAAAAAGCCACTCGGGGTTTTTTCGGGTCGGGCAAAATCTAGCCAACCCTGAAATATTATAAAAAGTAGATAATAATTTAAAAAAATTTAAAGTTATGTTTCATTACTTTTTTTACTTCATTTTTCTTATTTCTTATTTATCTTTTCTATGAATAATATATTTCATGTTGCATTTTTTAATCTAATAGAGACATTTGAATATGTATATATATAAATAAGCAAACTGATGATTAATGAAAATTAATCCCAAAACACACAAGGGCCTTCTTCTGGGGAGCCCCTTAATGTAGGGAATGGAATATGAGAAGTTTCTGATGAAACATAAGCTATTTACCCCCCCCCCCCAAAAAAAAAAAAAAAAAAAAAAAAAAACTTTTCTAACCCCCGACTTCTTAAAGATGAAAGCAAGACCATACAGCAAACAAATGAATACAAAGCATTAAAAAGCAATAAAATTCAAGTACAAAAGTTATCAATATAAAAATTCTAAAATATAAGTAAATACAAGAACAAACTTAAATAGCAAGTAGATTGAAAATATTTTAAAGATTGAACGTTCCCCCCCTCCCCTCCAAATCAGAAAGAGTACTGAACCTGCTTCAGTTGGTAGGACCACTTACCAGTTCTTAATGTCACCCAAGATAGAGAAAAAACCTTAAGTTAGATCGTATTCAAGAAGATTGAAATATTTATCGAGTAGGAAAACAAGATAGTGGTTGACAGCTAAAATATTTTTGAGATTTTCAAGAGCTAAATTTAGGTCTAAATGGTTATTGCAAATCATTTTAATTATGTTAATTTGAGTAAACATAATGTTTTAAACTCTGTGACTAATATGGGAGAACTAATTCGTTAAATTACAAACTTTAAAGCTAAAATCGTGCCTTTTATCATAAATACCAATAAACCACTTTTTTAACTATTTTTCGAATTTTTAAATCCAGGAAAGAAATTTTGTCTTCAGTGTCAGTACAGTTTAAGATAAGGTCGGAGGGATAAATTTCAGCAGTATATTTCGCACAGTTTTTTGCTATTACGTCATCAATATATCTATAAAACTTAATATCTTTAAATTTTCTCTCAAGCATAAATAGAAAAATGTTAGCGAAGGCACTCGAGTAACTGGTTTCCATCAGGATACTGTGAATTTATAAAAAAAGATAATCTACACTGCTAAACAAAGCATTTTGAAATATACAAAATTTAATAAGGTTTCCAATAAACTTTTTCACAATCAATTACATGACAAAATTCATCGTACATTTTTTCAAAAATTTCAAGGAGGATCTACTTGCTATTTATGTTTGTCGTTGTATTTACTTATATTTTTGTATTTTTATATTGATGTATTTACTTTTGTACTTTATTTATGAATTTAATTGCTTTTTAATGCTTTGTATTAATTCAAGTCTTTTGGTATATGGTCTTGCTTTCATCTTTGAGAAGTCAGGGGCTAGAAATGTGTCTTTTTTGGGTAAATAGCTCACCTTTCGTCAGAAACTTCTCATATTCCATTTCCTACATGAGGGGGCTCCCCTGAAGAAGGCCCTTGTGTGTTTTGGGATTAATTTTCATTTATCATCAGTTTGCTTATTTTTTTATTATGGTTTTACTTATATAAAAAATTCAAGTTTTATTTCTTATAATTTTTAAGATTTATCTTAATGTATGTAAGGGGTGACACCACTTACGACTGCCCCATCATAGCTACACCACTGTATATATGTAATATGTTAATAAACTTTCTAGTAAAAGGAATTCCAAATGTATTTAAATAATGGAACTCAGGGATCAATCTAGGGAAAAATTGGGTCCCTTTTGTACCCCTTCACAAAATTCCATATCATAAAAAAGAGCAGTTTACAAAATTCCACATCATAAAAAGAGATCCTTTGCAAAATTCAAATTTATAAAAATGATCCTTTTTGTGAAATAATGTTTCCATGTTTTCAGTATTATTTTTAATCAATTTCTTCAAAATTCTATGAACTTGATATTTAACACTATATAGAATTACTTAAAATAGGAGGTTTTACAGTTTTTTTTTTTTTTTTTTTTTTTCCCATAAAAATATTTTATTTTTCACAATAAATAAAAATTTCACAAAGAAAGGGCCCAAAAATTAAAACCTGGATTGAACCCTGGAACTTAAAAGAAAATCCACCACCAAAAAAAAAAAGAAAAAGCTATTTTTAGTAAATATTGCTTTTCTATTTTTATTAAATGCCTGTGTCTCATTTAAAAATTAATCACTCCTTAATTCACTTTTAGTTACAAGATATAACTTCAATATCTATTATGGAAAACAGCAAATATTCAGGAGTTTACGCAACAGTAACATTACTTGAGATTGTTGTATTTAATATATTCATCTTAATTTCTAAGGCATTATTAGCATGTAAATATTATTATTATTTTGCATAATTATCTTTCATATATAATTTTGTTTATTATTTTGTTAGAAATTAATAATGAATTCACTAACAGTTTTCTGTATTTTCAGATACACAGAATATATATTTTAAAAATAATTTGTGAAAATAAATTAGTTATTAATTAGAGTTGCACCAAATATTCGGTTACTTTTTGGTATTCGGCAAGTAACACCAAATGTTTGGTTTGGCCGAATATCTTAATATTCGACGACCAAATAGTGGAGTTAAATTTCAAATTAAGTTTAAATATTGAAATTGGTAAAAATATTTTTTATTATATAAAATTTAAAGTTTTTTTTTAACTGCTAATAATGTTAAACGATAACTTAAAAAATATTCTTTCCCCTTTATTTATATATATATATTTGTTAATAAGGTTTTACATTGGTTAAAAAAAAAAAAGAAACTATCTATTAAAAAAGAAAAGTTGGATACGTCGATAGATCATGCATTTTTTTCTGTCAAGTCAGTAGATGCCCTGAATGAGAATATACTTTTGGAAATTTTTCATTTCATTGAATTTTCATTTTATTCAATTTATTCTAGAACTTATGAAGGGGTAGAATTGTTTAATATCTCCCATTCATGTAATTTTTTCTTCCCTCCCATCCCACTCCATTTTCTACTAGTGGTGAATGATCAAATGTCCTGTGAAGCACAATCTTTTTCCATTATTATCTTTCCATAGTATTCAGTGTATAATTTACCCATTTAAGAAGCTATTTGACAATAAAGGGCAAAACTGGGAAAATTTATTAGTGGCCAGTGGCCGGTACTGACAGTTTCATTAGTAGCCACTTTTTTAAGTTAGTGGCCACATTTCACATAAGACTATTTCTTTTAGACTGCAAAAAGCATTGTCACCATTTTGCGGTATAATCACCACAAGAAAAATATGAAAATAAGAAATACATATAATAATACAATTAACACAGGGACACTGAAATTGTAATTTGTAATTACGCTCATTTTAAAAATCCTAAATTGCACATCCTAAATTAAAATCTGCTTATGGCTGTAACAATAACAGCAAAAGTTTTTATTTTTCAAATAATTCAGTAGTACTTTTTTTTTTTTCAATTTATTTTTAAACAAATTGAAAAAAAAAAAAAAAAGCTTTCACTTAAAAGTGAAATAAGCTGTTATCATTCACAGTTCACATGGATATTTTCTAGTAAATGAATCAGCTGATTCATCATCATCACAACCTTTTACATGGTCCTGTGTAAATACAGTTAGCAGTTTTATTATTTTTTCTTATTTCTAAAGACACACTTTTTTAAATGATTTTATTTCAATAGAGTTAAAATATTTTCTCTTAAAAAGTATAGATATGGAAACTTAGCTGCTTTATTAAAAATAATTTACTTAGCTGCCAAATTTGTAGCTTTAAAAATAGGGAGATTTCTACTTTAAAATGGGAAGGAAAAAGGAAGATTTCTACTCAAAAGAAAGCAAATACAAATTTTTTTGAAAAATACACATTTAAGCCAAATCAACATTTGTCAAATATCTTAAATGGGTTAAATATACACTAAATACTATGGAGATAATAATGGAAAAAGATTGTGCTTTGCAGGACATTTGATCATTAACTGTTAGTTGAAATGGAGCACACATGTGCCTGTGTGTGTATGGGGGGGGGGATACATCTATATACTTCTTTATAGGTTCTAGAATCTAAACATTAAATTTTAAAATAAATATTTACATTTATATTATGGATGAAGAAAGATTGTAAATCACAAGGCTTCAGTGGAGCATGTGATTGCCAATCGTTGGAGGGGGGGGGGATTACAAGAATTATGAGTACGAGATATTAAACAATAAACAATTCTACTTCTTTACAGATTCTAGAATCTAATAAAGTAAGTTTAAAATAGATATTTATATTTTTGCGGCAAATGGAGTATGATTAGAAATTATAAAGCTTTTTATAAGCTGTGTGATCACAGATCTTTAGGGGGAGGGAAAGGGGGGGTCAAAAAATTATATGAGTGAGATATATATTGAACAATTCTACTTCTTTATAGGTTGTAGAATATAATAAAGCAAGATTAACATTGACATTTATGCCATGGATGGAAAAAGATTGGAAATCACAAGGCTTCGATTGCCTATCGTCGCTCGATTTTTAAAATCTTTTAATGATCACAAAAAGTGACGACTTTAGTGGCGATCGATGGATAATTTTTAATCGCCATCTTTTTTTATTTAGTCGCCATGTGTTTGCCCTTTATTTGACAAATGTGTGCTTCAAAATTTGATCTGGCTTAAATGCATACATATATAGAGAGAGAGTTGTAAAATTCTCGAGAATAATCTTTCTGAGAAATATTCTCCTGGAAGAGAATAATCGAGAATTTTCTCACTGAAGCTATAATAATGGATAATAATTCGTTTTATTATTATAGGACATTAACATAATTAATTAATTAATTTGTACCTTATACTTTGTCCGTTTTATATTCACATTATGCATTTCGGATGCAAACCACATCCTTCATCAGATGATTCATAACTATCATCGCTGTCTGTGTTTTTGTTGCTTTCTTCTTGGGTTCCTCTCTTCGTTTCACTTCGTTTTCCTTGGGTTTTAAAGATTAGATGGTTCCAGTTATTGGGGACTTATACTTTGTCCGTTTTATATTCACATTATGCATTTCGGATGCAAACCACATCCTTCATCAGATGATTCATAACTATAACTGGAACCATCTAATCTTTAAAACCCAAGGAAAACGAAGTGAAACGAAGAGAGGAACCCAAGAAGAAAGCAACAAAAACACAGACAGCGATGATAGTTATGAATCATCTGATGAAGGATGTGGTTTGCATCCGAAATGCATAATGTGAATATAAAACGGACAAAGTATAAGGTACAAATTAATTAATTAATAATGGATAATTTTTAAATTTGTGCTCTGTATAAGTATTAATTTATGTGCAATAAGTTAAAAAATGTATGAAATTATTCTTTTAATAAAATAATCAGATTAATTAAATAATTAAATCTATTTAGCTGTATATATTAAAAAAATAATAATAAAATAAATCCTCTTCAAGGCTAAAAGGTGAAATCTTATAAATTATTGAAGATAAAATCTAGTGATATCTCAAGTAATAAAGGGACAAATCATTAAATTAGTTTTTTTTATTTCATTACAGACACTTATTTTTAAAGGGGACATTTATTGAAATATATTTCTAATTATTTAATGTTTTTGCTTTAAAATGTTTTACACTTATCTGTATAAAATAAAAAAGGTTTTATTCAACATGTATTTAAAGGATAAACATTTTTATATGGAACTGTTCACAGTAAAAAAAAAAATTGTTTTTCTATAAAGAGAAGTGACAAATTGACATGTGTGGTGCACAATATAAATTATTAAAATAAAAACAGGAACAGTTGAATTTAAACAAAGTAATATCGATGACAAAGAACTGCATGGGTTGTCAGTATAAAGAAGGTAGCTTAAATGATCTGTTATCAAAAGATGAAACTAACTATTAACTTTGATTCTAAATTTTGTGTAACAAGTTAATTACAAAATAAAATTAATATCATTTTTAAGCTATTTGTTATTTTAGTTTTTAATTTAAATAGAACATACACTACCTTACCATAAATGACCCGACACTTTCGATTTCAAACTTTTTAAAAATATCTCAAAAAGTACTAAACAGATCGTCTAGAAACTTTAGGAGTGTAAAGAGCATGTTATACCTCATACGTTTCTGTTAAAGTTTTCTGCCAAAAATAAAAGGGGAACAAGTAAAAAATTAGAGAAAAATGAAAGTGTTTGGCATTACCCTGTAAAAGTATGGCTTGATATTCAATCTGGCTGCAGCATGCGGCTATGGGGCTCTTCTTTATTATCTATGGGAATTTTTATGTCTCTACCGCATGTAATCAAGGAGACATAAAGGTTTCTTTTAAAAAATAGAAAAACAATACTTTTGCTAAAATTTAAATACCTTATACAAAACTTTTCCATTTTGTTTGACTGATTAATTTCGAACACCATGTTCATCTTCAGAGTCGAAACACTAAACGTCGTCGTTCTTCTGCTGATGTTTACTTTGTCGGTGTATCCTGTGGTTGCCATTTCGCTTCACTTCGTATTCTTCTAGTAGCTGTTGCCATGCGGCGGGTATGATATAATGCTCTCTGTCATTCACGGTATTATAATTAGTGGTAATTTCGAGGGCCTCCCGTTTTAGTGCATAGTTTTGGTTATTGTAAGGGGCTATTTTTTTGGTGTTAATGGAGTTAATATTAATGGGGTTATTGATGTGGGTGGCGGAGAAAGCTGTGGAGGATTTTCCTAGTTTTAAGTCTGCACGATGTTCTTTTTCCCGTTCTGAAATTTTTCGTTTGGTCATCCCGATATAGCAGGCTTTATTTCCGTTTAAATGTTCAAAGTCTATTTTGTAAATTCCTGGGGTAGAGTTTTGCTGAATGAGGTCTTTTTCGTTGCGGATATGTTGAAAGATACTTTTGTTTGGTTTTATTGGGATGTTAACGTTTAAATTTTTAGCTTCATTTTTTATTTTAAGGCTAGCACCGTTACTATATGGGATGGCAGTGGTGAAGATGGGTTTAGATTTCTGGGCACTGTTGATTTTGTTTAAAGATTTTACGCGTTTTTTATATAATTTATTTACCAGATTTTTAGAGTAGTTGGCTTTCGCGGCTATTTTTTTGATGTAGTTAAGTTCGTTGTTAAGTAGTTGTTTGTTGGAACAGACAAGTATAGCGCGGTTGATATAGGAACGAAGGGTTGATAATTTATAAGAGAGGGGGGTATTACAATTTTTATTTATGATTTCGGTGTTAGCTGTGGGTTTTCTGTGAATAGTAGTGTCAAATGTGTTATTAGGATTTTTTATGATTTTTATGTCGAGAAAGTTTAGGTTATTGTTGGATTCTTTTTCAATGGTGAATTTAATATTGTTGTCAAGATTATTAAGTTCTATTAGAATGTTGTCAGGGTTTTCGGATTCGGGAATTATGGAAAAAATGTCGTCGACATAGCGCGTCCAGAGTTTACATTTGTTAATTATGTGGTGGGCTGAGTTTTCAAGCAGTCAGAGTTTTAGTTCGGCGATGATTCCGGAGATGGGGCCGAACTAAAACTCAGACTGCTTGAAAACTCAGCCCACCACATAATTAACAAATGTAAACTCTGGACGCGCTATGTCGACGACATTTTTGCCATAATTCCCGAATCCGAAAACCCTGACAACATTCTAATAGAACTTAATAATCTCTACAACAATATTAAATTCACCATTGAAAAAGAATCCAACAATAACCTAAACTTTCTCGACATAAAAATCATAAAAAATCCTAATAACACATTTGACACTACTATTCACAGAAAACCCACAGCTAACACCGAAATCATAAATAAAAATTGTAATACCCCCCTCTCTTATAAATTATCAGCCCTTCGTTCCTATATCAACCACGCTATACTTGTCTGTTCCAACAAACAACTACTTAACAACGAACTTAACTACATAAAAAAAATAGCCGCGAAAGCCAACTACTCTAAAAATCAGGTAAATAAATTATATAAAAAACGCGTAAAATCTTTAAACAAAATCAACAGTGCCCAGAAATCTAAACCCATCTTCACCACTGCCATCCCATAAAGTAACGGTGCTAGCCTTAAAATAAAAAATGAAGCTAAAAATTTAAACGTTAACATCCCAATAAAACTAAACAAAAGTATCTTTCAACATATCCACAACGAAAAAGACCTCATTCAGCAAAACTCTACCCCAGGAATTTACAAAATAGACTTTGAACATTTAAACGGAAATAAAGCCTGCTATATCGGGATGACCAAACGAAAAATTTCAGAACGGGAAAAAGAACATCGTGCAGACTTAAAACTAGGAAAATCCTCCACAGCTTTCTCCGCCACCCACATCAATAACCCCATTAATATTAACTCCATTAACACAAAAAAAATAGCCCCTTACAATAACCAAAACTATGCACTAAAACGGGAGGCCCTCGAAATTACCACTAATTATAATACCGTGAATGACAGAGAGCATTATATCATACCCGCCGCATGGCAACAGCTACTAGAAGAATACGAAGTGAAGCGAAATGGCAACCACATGATACACCGACAAAGTAAACATCAGCAGAAGAACGACGGCGTTTAGTGTTTCGACTCTGAAGATGAACATTGAGTGTTCGAAATTAATCAGTCAAACAAAATGGAAAAGTTTTGTATAAGGTATTTAAATTTTAGCAAAAGTATAATTGTGCTTTTCCTTAAAAATAAAATTAAATAGAAAAACAATTTTCACGTTTTTTGCTATAACATGCAAGGTAACCCAGAGCAAAGCTATTTTTAGGAAACTTGACATACAATATTTGACACAGCAAACTGCAATCAAAATATAAAAAAAATATTAAATATCTGATGTGATATGAGAATTTTTACAAAATTTTTAGCAATGCATGTGTGACATTTTGCGAAATTTCATTTGCATACTTTAATAACCAAACGTATTGAACTACTCATGTAAAAAACCCAGACAAGTGTTGTGTAAACTCAAGAAGTTCTACACCATAGAATAAACTGCTATCCAGTTTCTTTCTACCCCAAAAAAACTCAACTATAAGGGGTTTTACTCACTTTTTTACCGTATCAATTTTTTGGGGGGAACAGCTGACATTTAGTTCGTTAAATGCCACAGAATTTTTTAAGTTCTGTTTGGGGTTTTGTAATACTTGTTTGAGTTTTTATGTAAGTAGCTCAATACATTTGGCTATTAAATTATGCAAGTAAAATTTTGCTAAATCTTACACATGTGCAGTTAAAAATTATTTAGTAAATACTTTGATATTTTATTAGATTTTTAATATTTCTTCAATTTGATTGCAGTATGCTGTGTCTAATATTGCATATCGGGTTTCCTGAAAATAGCTTTGCGCTAGGTTTAATACCTTGTATGTTATAGCTAAAAAAGTAAAAAAAAAAAAAATTGCAATTTTTTAAAACCTTTATCTCCCTGATTGCATGTGGTAGAGACATAAAAATTTATACAGCTAATAAGGAAGAGCCCCGTAATCACATGCTACAGCCAGATTGCATTTCAAGCCTTACTTTTTACAGGGTGATGCCAAACACTTTCATTTTTCTACAATTTTTTATTGGTGCCTCATTAACTTTCGGCACAAAACTTAAACTGAAATGTATGAGATATAACATGTTCTTAATTTTTTAGAAAATCTTTATGAAAAGAATACTCTCTTTAAATGTCAAATTTTAGTGATGGTTTTGTTATAAATGCAAATCTATAGGCGTTAAAAAAAATTAAATTTGTATAATTATTTATTATTTGCTACTGAATGCTTTCTGTCATGGTTAAGTATTTAAGAATATTCTCGAGTATTCTCTGAATTTGGAGCTTCAGAGAATATTCTCACCTCACATCTCTCTCTCTATATATATATTAAATTCCTATTTGCTTTCTGTGGGTAGAAATCTTCCTATTTTTAAAGCTGCAAAGTTGCCAGCTATGTAATGTAGGTCATCTAAAGCTTTTGTATCTATATTTTTAAAGAGGAAATACTTTAACTCTATTGAAATAAAATTATTTTAAAAATTATTTTATATTAAAATTGCTACTCTCATGATATAAAAAATAGCTATTAACTTAAAGTGGTTAGTGATAAAATTGATAGTACTGGCCACTGGCTACTAAAGAATTTTTCCAGTTTTGCCCTTTATCATTAAATATACTACCAAACTGAGTTTGAGTGATTTAAGTTCAGATGAGAGTAGCGTTGCAATAAGTGTAATCATTTTAGTTTTTTTTTCTAAAGCATCCAAGATATCAAAATCAGACATGGCATGAGACATCAAATTTGAGAATGTTATTTCAATTTAATGGTGCATACAGTTATTTATTGTTTAAAATAGTTTTATTTATTCACATAGGAAAAAATTAATATGTTATTCTTATTTAACTTGCTAAAGTAAAAAAATATTTCTTTACAGGTGTTTTCTAGGAATAAACCCAAATCAAGGGGCGAAAGTAAATCCAGAACTAAAAAGGAAAGAATGTATGAACTCTAAAATTTTGAATTCGAAGAAATCTGTGTTAGAATGGATAATTGATTGTGTTGATAATTTGTATTTTATATGACTTGATGTACTATGTTGATGTAAACTTATATGCTAATTGATTTTTTTTTTTTTTTTTTTTTTTTTCCGATCTGAATTGATGTATTCAGATGTTAATATTCATATGTTAATCAATATATTTTATTTGAATAAAAATGCTGTATTTATGAATTTGAATAAATATCTTAATTTTTATTGCTTGTTTTTTTTTTTTTTTTTTCTTTTCTTTTAAATTCTGAATATATTGCTGATAAAATGTAGTTAAAAAAAAAATATATATATATTGGCATGTTGGATTGCAGACAAATTTTGTTTTGCTGCAGATAAATACAGGAAGTTCTGCTTCTGGGGTTTAAGTATAAGTATGTTTTGGCATACAGTGCATTTGAAAATTATCGAGACAGGTGATTTTTTAGTAGTACCAGTTAAAAAACTGTAATAATCATGAAAAAAAAAAGTATATGGAATCGGTATATAAGTGTATTATAACAAAGTAATATAGTATAAGTTTTACAGAATTAAAAAAAAAAAATGCTGTCTCAAAAATATGAAAACTTTTCGAGTATTTGGTATTTAAATTCAAATTTTGGATCAGTATCTTTTAATTATCTTAAAACTCTTATCAGACATGTTCAGGGTGAGAAGTTGAAGAATGTGTGGCTGTAAGAAAAAAGTTTTTGTCAGAAATTAAAATAATAAGTAGAGCAGAAGAATGGTGCTAATTCAGCCATGCATTCTTCAAACTCTAATTCTAAGCTTGCCTAATAAGATTTTCAAGATAATTCAAAGGAATAGATCCAAAATTTGAATTTAAATACCAAATAGCATAAAATGTCTCTATTTTTGAGACAGAATTTGTGTTTTTAATATTTTTAGAAAAATTCTATGAAACTGTACTAAATTTCTTTGCTATAATGCACTAATATTTTAATTCCATATGCTTATTATTTATTTTCTTTAGGATCTCCTTTCTCTTCTTTTTTTTTTTTTTTTTTTGACTTATTTGAAAAAAATTACCTGCCTGTGGGATTTTGAGATGCACTTTAGTTTGAGTTTGACTTCATTTTGCTTAGTTGTTATAAAACTTAGTTGTGAAACTTTTTAGGCATAAACTACAGCTAATTAATTTTTTAAAAGTTTTAGCTTATGGACTTTGTACATTTCTAGCAGTATGCCACTAAAAAGAGGAAAAAAATGATAAGGAGTGCATGTATAATTAACCCAATTAAAATAAGGGTACTCCCATTTTTTCCCTGTCACATAAAGAATATATATTAAAAAAAAAAAAAAAAAAAAATCATGTGGAAGAAATTTTAAATGCAGTGCCTATTTGCTAAGGAACACAATAGTAATTGCATGACTACTAGGTAAAATTTTCCCTTTTTTTTTTTTTTTTTTCACATTTTTCTTATTTTAAATATTTTTCCATTTTAAATCCTGCACATGTTAATGCACTGGACTTCTTTAACATAAATGATAAAAATATAATATTGTATAATTTACTACTATGCACCAAATTTTTGTAACATAAACGATAAAAATATAATGTTGTATAATTTAGTACTAACATACTATGTTAATGTACTATATAATATATGGTCATTACTAATATATATCCAAATACAGAGTCCAAATATAAAGTCTTTTTATAATTAATAACTGTTCTTTAAATATTCTAAAATTCTGTTTATATGCCCTTTACAACAAAAAACTGGATTTTAATAATTATTTAGTGTTGTTTTATTAAATGTTTCATAGTCAATAGATTCTCATAAAATAGTTTTAATTATTGTCCCTCTACATTACTTAACAGTGTTGCAGTGTTAAAGTTTACAGAATTATTTTTTAAAATTGATTTTTATTTATATTTTACATTCCTTGAGTTCCACAGTTTTTATTATATAAACAAACAACTCTTCTTTTGCTTTTACACATATAATTTTTTATTCTGATGTTCTCTGTTTACTCTGTTCTATGTTTACTCTGATATAATAAGATAATTATAATTTTTTTCCATGGGGGATTTTTCCGGATTTTTTTTTTCTACAGAGTAGTTTGAGAACCTCCAATATTTCTCAAAATTCTTTGTTCATGTTCTAATAATGTATATAATATTTGTTATACACCGAAGAGTCATTACATTATGACCACCTTCCATCTGTAATAATGGGCTCGTCCAGGAACAGAACTACTGCGCATGTACAGCTGATGTTGGAGTATATAAAGCGGCTATGCATTGTCTTTCCAAATATAGTGCGATTAGCGATATAATGAGAAAAGCAGTTGATTTATAAGACTTCGATAAAGGTCAAATCGTTATGGCTCAGCGACTGGGAACATCAAAATCGCAAGCGGTATGTTTAGTGGGCTGTTCATGTTCAGTTGTTGTGAACACATGTCAAAAGTGGTGTATGGATGGTGAAATGACAAGTTGCCGGCCAGCAGTGTGTTGTCCATGATGCATTGATTCCAGAGGAGAGCGGATATTGTTATGTATTGTTCGCTGTAACCAAAGAGCTACAACAGCCGAAATCACCACCAGCTACAACAGTGGCGACCCAGACAGTGTTTCACAACATATTGTGCAGCGTACATTGCTGTGTATGGGCCTACTTATGTCCCTGCACTGACGGAACGTCATCGCCAGTTGCGTCTGCAATGGGGCAAGAAACATCGGAATTGGACATTAGAAGAATGGATGAAAGTCGCATAGTCTGACGAATGTCGTTTTCTGGTCCATCACATTGTGTGCGAATACGCCAATTTCCAAAGGAAACCCTCACTTCCGGATGCACAGATGGACGGAGATAAACCGGTGGCAGGGGCATTATGGTGTGAGCAATGTTTTCATGGAGCACATTAGGACCCATAATCAGCATAGAACAATCCCTGGTGTCTGTGCACTACGTGAACATAATTGCAGACCAGGTTCACCTATTCATGACAACAGTATTTCCGGCAGGGGATGGTGTTTACCAACAGGATAATGCACCATATCATAAGGGTCGAATCGTCATGGAGTGGTTCGAGGTACATTCTAGTGACTTTCAAGTCATGTCTTGGCCTCCAAATTCACCTGACATTAATCCAATACAGCATTTGTGGTCCCACCTGGAAAACCTAATTCGTGCTGCCACGCTACCCCCCTGCAATGTGCAGGAATTTCAGGACCAGTTGATGCACGCTTGATACCAGATGCATCAGACTATCTATCAGCACCTTGTAGAGTCAATCCTACACTTGGGTGCTGGCAGTTTTGAAGGCTAAAGGTGATCCTACATGTTATTAACAGGGTGGTCATAATGGTGCTATATTTATATGTTTATGGGTGTATATTTATATGTTTATTGTAAAGCAGCTATCACACAGAAGATCCTACCCTCTGAACTTTACGCTAATACCTCTCTGAATAATCAAGCATTAGGTAATAGGGTTATTTTGAAGACTAAAATGAATTCAAAAAGGCATTAACAATTGGCTACTAATTGCTCACTATTTCATGTTTTAAACACACTCTGATTTTCTCACACTCCGATTGGTTGAATACGAGCTAACATCTAGCGTAGGAGATTTAGTCAGTCATAAGTTCGTCATTGACAAAGGTAGGAAAGGGAAACTTATCACACGATGCATTTTCGACTGTTTGTCTCTCGAAAAACCTGTTTCAGGTGATTTCGGGAGAGAAAGTATCTGATACTGCTGATCACATGAGAGTACGTGTGATAGCAGCTTAAGTTAGATAAAAAGTGGATTTTAAAATAAGGATTTTGATAAAAAACACTTGAGTTTTTTCAAGTGGGTTTTATTGAAAAATACCACTTAGGCCAGCTTGTTGACCTAAAAAGATTGCATAACCTTTGCTCCCACGCACACATACACAAAAAAAAAAAAAAACTGTCAGCCAGGATGCCAGTAAAAAATTGTATTCTTCACAGATAAAAACTATTTTTAAAACAGGTTTTCTGTTTTTAAACAATTGTTGTTATACGTTATGTTTACAGATAACAACAGTTAAACTAATGAATATATTCTGTAAATGTACGGAAAAAAATCTATATTTATTACATGATTTCTCTGTAACATTACAGAATATGACTCATTTTTACAAACAGTTTTTTCTGTGATGCAAACAGATTTTTTTTTTTTTTTAAATAGTGAAATTCTGTTATTTTAGCAGAAATACTCTGTAAGTTTACGAAAAATCCTCTTTTTTTTTTTCTGTAAAAAATACATGTTTTCTCTGCAAAAAATTTAAAATAATTCTGTTATAGTAACATTTTTTTCTGCAAATATAACAGAATGTCACTGTTTAAAAGACAAAAGAGATCTGTTTACATCACAGGAAAAAAATGTTTTAAAAATGAGTTTTCTGTTTTTTTAAACAGTCAAATTTCGTTGAATTCACAGACGAATTACATTGTTTTAATAGAAGAATTACGTTGCTTTAACAGAAGTATTTACGGAAATATTTACAGATTTTCCCAATTTTTTTTTTAAACGCTTTTTTTCTGTGAAGAAAACGGGTTATGATTGGCGTCCTGGCTGACAATTTTTTTCCGTTTTTTCGACAGTTTTTTTTTTACAGTGTATTAATAAAAAAAAAAAAAAAAAAAAAAACTGAATCTGCCACATTTTATAATTTCATTTAACATAAAGTAGTATAATTTATATTGCATAATTGTAAACAATTTGAACCGGACAATATTTCAATTTATTGAAACTCGTATTTTTCCTTTTCATTCTTTATCTTCGCTACATATATATATATATATATATATATATTTCTATTCTAGTTTTATCAAAGGCAGTGATTGGAACTCAAATTAATGTTATTTTGTCGAATTAACTTTCCGATAGAATAGCGTGTATTGGAAGTACGTGTGTAAAATTTTGAAAGGTTCTTGATTGAAATTTTATTGATTTACGTTTCCAACCTTTTTTAATTTTTTTTCTCATAGAAAAAAAATTGTTTTTTCATTTTGGGATTTTTGAGAACCAAAAATATAAAGATTCCATAGCTGACAAATTTTATGCATGATATTAAATGTATAGAAGCAATATTTTCGCCTTATTTATTTGAAGGAAAAAAGTAAAAAATAAAATACATTTTCGTTTTCGAAAATTGTAGAGTTAAACCTTCCATTAAAATAATCGAAAACGTTAACAGTGAGATCTCATAGGGAGTATAGAAGTTGTATCTATAAAAATGTTAATTTTATACGTACATATATAAATATAACTAGCAGGCTGCGCCGGCTTCACTGGACACTATTTTTAAACGAATCACTGTATTTAATAGATTCTCAAAATTGCATTAATTTTTATCACGCGAAAAAAATAAAGGAGAAAAAAAAATTCTGATTGGAAAGGAATGTCACACCGGGTCCCCACTGCCGTCGGCAGCGCAGGCCATTTTGCGCTGCTCGCGCGCATTTCTACACTCTTAATGAATCACTATATTATCGTAAGGCAAAACATAAATGTAAAATACAAAAAAAAGTAAAAAAATCTTCCCCTGTCGATGATCCAGGCCCCCACTGCCTGCGGCAGCGTATACAGGCGCGCACGGCGCTCATGTTGCTTCACCTACCGTTCCCGCCCCTCCTAATTATTTTAGACATTAAAAAATACTCGCAGTCGTTCTCTCGGGCTTTAAACCTAATAATACTAATTTCAACATTCTACCTGAATTTCTTTATTTTTACCCCTACGCCCGCTACCCTTTCCAGCCTCTCGTAATGATTCTGTACTTTCGAAAATATCCGCAATCGATTTATCGGGCCTCAAAACCTAACAACACTAATTTTCAGTGCTCTAACTCTTATTTATATATTTTTGCCCCTTTTCTAGCCTTCCCGTCTACCCTAATAATTTTACAAATTTGAAAATATTCGCAATCGATTTTTAGGTATCAGAAACCTCCAGGTACTAATTTTGAGCGACCTAACTCTATTTTTATTTATTGCCCCTCCGCTCCTCCTAATAACTTTACAAATTTTAAAATACCGCAATCGATTTGTAAGTATCAAAAACCTCTATGTACCAATTCTGAATGACCTAACTCTATATTTATTTTTTTGCCCCTCCGTCTGTGTGAGTGGAAGTACTCTTTTATATGTATAGAAAAAAGACATAATTCTGTTGCGTATTCCATTTTAAGTTGTAATCACATGTAAGTTTGGAATAAAACGTCTTCTTTTATCAGAATTATTATTGTAAATTCCAGCATGAAATCCGCAGATCATATAAATCTGTTTTACATCAATAATTTTTGACTTATTTAAACATTTGTGTTTTTTTTTTTTTTTTTTTTTTTTTTAAGGAAATATTTTTTATAAGACAGCTGCGTTGTTCGGGAATTGAAAGCATACAATGTTATCAAGTCTGGCGGATTTTTTATTCAATAATCACACATAGTTTTTAATTGCTGTGCTTGTCTAATTACTTCAAAGATTGATAGTTTATTATGTATATCAAATATCACTTCTCGAAATTATTGGTGATTATTGAATAAAAAATCCGCCAGATCTGGCAACATTGATTACAGGGTTCGTATGGACCCGCCTTTTTCCCTCGAGTGTCACACCTAAATACGGGCTAGGCCACTTAGAAAGACCTCCACGGAAGTCACTCAACCTCAGGCCTAGGACCCTAAGGCAGTCAATCGGTTTTGTTTCCAAACATGAAACACACACACCGAGTCTCACACCAGTATTCTAAAACAAATGAATTCTACTTAAATTTGTAGTCTTACTTTATAAAGAAAATGATTATAAAAAATTACTACTATAAGGTTCAGGGGGAAAAAGAGGCCCATACGAATTCTGCATTGCCAAATAGGCACAACCTCTTTATACAGTTAATTATCTCCTTAATTTAACGAGGAATTTTTATTTATTGTAAGTCAAAATTTATTGTTACAAAATATGGGTTCCGGTCATAGTGAGGCTCAGGTGGAATATTTTAATTTTCCACTTAAATAGCCGATGGCGACTTTTTTTAGAGCAACTTATCATCGACTTCGTACATTAGTTACTAGAAAGCAAGAAAAGGAGAGAGCATAAAATATAATTCAGTATTTTTTTAAAAATCTAAATAGCATTAACGAAGAATGTTCTATTTTTGTAGCTTTGAGTAGTTTATAATAATGTTTTGATTAATAATAATTTATAATCCTTTTTTGATGTTAAATAATTCATATATAACTGTTCAGAAACATTGAATCTATGATTTCTAAAAAACAGAAATCATGTCGGCTTTAAAACATAAGTAAATAAAGATTACAGAAAGTACTAAAAAAACATATCCATCTACTGAAAGCTATGGGTTAGATAAAAATCCATTTAGGATAATATTTATTTGAGAGTTGAAGTAATCGCAGCTTACATTTCATAACTGTCACGCTTCATTATTAGAAATAATGTTTGATGTGAACTGTATAAAGCTGAATCATTTCAAATTCCCACCGCAGTATTGCTAGTATCCGTCTTTTTATCACACCAATAAAGTTGAAATATGTTATTCATATGCACAAAAGAATGCTTTCTCCGGAATACAGTATGATGAGCATTAGATTTACAAGGCCACACAAAAGTAATCAGTTACACCAAAGACTTTTATTGCAAACTTGCTGAAATTGCATTTTCATTTACATTAAGTGATATAACACTTTTAAACTTTTTTTAGTGGCAATATGATTTCAATTTAAGTTTCTATCTGTCCGACTGTCCATCTACCGGCCCCAATGTCCGTAAATATTTTCAGAATTTTTACAAAATTATGTATGTTATTCAAATTTACTATGGAATGTTCGATATTTTAAATGGCATTAATAGGTCCTGGGCAACTAGTTTGTGCACAGGGACACTCAAAAAAATGCCAGTGCATTGCATTTTAGGGTATATATTTTTATAAATTACATTTAAAGAACTTTCTATTGTAAAAATCATAAAGAAATTGACACTGATATTTAATATGTTAAAAAAATTATTTGTATAGAATATGATTTTGTTATCCTTCAGATTTATAGAGCTACACTAAAATATTCAGATATATTATGGACTGCAATTAGAATATAAGTGCTACTTTTTTTTTGTGCTGAGCATTTTTAACACTTTCTAACAATGCTTAAGAATGATTAGGAATCCAATTAGTCTATGTGTGTGCCTTTCAGAACTACTGTCTGTCCGTGTGTGATTACGTAATCAAAGAGTATTGAAACTTATACAATGCAACAATTACGTACATTAAGAAAGTGTTAATAATCAGTGCGTACCGCATGATTTCGTGTTCTCGTTTTTACTTTTTAAATACAAAGTTGTTCACTAAACGTTCAATATTGCATTTTATTTTAGTCTAAAATCGATGCTCTTACTAGACTTTAATTTTTTCATTATATTCAAAGTAGGAATAATACATGTGTAGAAAAAGGAAGTTACAAGCCTTTGCATCCCCCCCCCCCTAAGATTGCAACGTTTAGTTATTTAAAGAAACACAGATTAAGATTTAGAGATACTTCGAGAAAAAGACTTTTCGACAAATCCCAAGGATTTATCTAAGAAGTCCATAAACCTCCAGATTAACCTGTACTGGACAGCTGAAATCAACAGGGAACACTTCTATTTGCCGTTTTTCGGCTTAGTGGTGACAACTTGATTGTAGTATGGAAAGTAGAATAAAACAACAAAAGTATAATAATAAGCTTTTCTAAAATCCTTGAAGAAATTTTAGAAGGATATATATATATATATGTATTTTTTTATTTATATTTGTATGTAATAGACGGGTGTATCTTTCACGCTATGAGTAAAAATTTAGATTCCATATTTTTTTCCCTCATGTATGAGATTAAAGTAATATTGCTTAATATTTCTTATTTCTTCAACAAAGAATATGTGGCGGGGTTTACTTATAAGAATCATTCAGAAATAGATCTTGATTATTAAGAACACAGCAAAATTATTAATATTTCACATGCAAAATGTATATTATTAATAAAAATTGCGATCACTGATGCAGAATTTCGCTGACGGCATTTAGTTATATCTTCATGTTATATTTTACGTATGGCAATATTTCTCAAAATTATAGATAAAATTAATTTATATTTAATAAATGTATTTGGAGTCTAACATTCCAATAATAAACATTTGTTTTATTAAATTTATTCAAAATTTTTTCATTACATTTGGTTATTCTTTAGTAATGTTTACCCCCATTCTAATATTTTAGAATTCCTTATATATATATATATATATATATATATTATATATTATATATATTATTATTATTATTATTACATATTATTACTTAGATTGTGTGACATTTTAATTATATTTATCTCAAATGTGATTTTTTTTTTTTTCAGGCAGAAAATGAACAAAATTAAAGTAAGCAAATATGAACAGAGTCTGATTAAGGGGGAAGCACACATTATTTATACTTACACCGTTATTTTTTAACAAATACTTTCCTCCTATAATAAACAGAAAATTCTCATTAAAAATTATTTTAAAAGAATTCTGGTGTCTAATAACGGTGAGTAAATTGGATTGTTTTACACCGTTCATTTTATATAAAAAATATTTCCTCGTCAAAGCGTGGAATTTCTATGACATGAAGTAAAAAATAATTGTAAAAATATTCCGGTGGGAGCGGAGATAATGTGTGCTTCCCCCTTAATCAGGCTCTGAATATGAATATATATATATATATATATATATACATGTATGTGTGTGTGTGTGTGTACGTATGCATGTATATATTTTATATATAATATAGTTCAAGATACTTGTGATGGTAACAGACGCTTCTTGCGATATGTCCAATATTTACATATTTTTGTAAAACTTATTTCAGCTAGAGGATTTACTTGCATGTGTATAAGTAGTAGTTTATTACAAATATTATTAAAGGGAAATAGCGGAATAATAAAATACAAAACTAGTACACAACGTATGCTCTGTAATCAATCAATATCTGCATTAACCTGATTAAGACCGGGAATCACTCTCCCCGATTTTTTAACAATTATTTTTTTTATTTTAACTCATCGTTGACCGGTCACAAGTTAACTCATTTCATTAAAAAGACGACTCCCTCCTGTAAGCATTCATCTAAAAGAATGCTTTATTTTTAAAAAGAATTTTGCAAATTCATGTTTAATTCATTGAGTGTTATCGGTGTATATATTCTTCAGTGGCAATTATCGCATCGATTGCTAAGAATAAAATTTAAGTGGTTGAAACACGAATTTACGGAAAATCCTTTTTGCTAAATAATGTAACGCTTTAATGAAACGCCAAAGGGCAGTGCTTACAATTAATGATAAGGAAATATGAGGCCATAAATATGTTAATAAATAAAATATTCTCGTTCAAGAAAGTAGATTATATCTGGTACATTTGAAATTTATTACAGAGGAGTGTGAGTATTTGCTTCTTTTTTTTTTAGACTACTTTTTTAAAAGAACAATTTTCTTCTTATTTCTTCTTAATTACATATTCTATAAAATTTATCTACAAGCAAAGTGGTGTGAAAAAAAAGGTGAGTACAAACAATACTCCGAAATGTGATATAAATGTTGACATTTATGGTAGACACGTATTTTATTATAACAGTAGTGTCCAATTGGCAGTGTTGTCAGATCTGACGGAATTTTTATTTATTAATCACCAATAATTTTAAGTAGTGATATTTGATATAAGTAATAGAAGATTAATCTTCGAAATGACTAGGTAAACGTTACAATTAAAAATTAATGATGATTATTGATTACAAAATCCGCCAGTTCTGGCAACACTGCTAATTGGCGGTGTTAAATTCGATTCTCCAACACTACGAAATTCCTATAAAAATAATTTCCCATTGAAAGCATTTAATTTCTATTTTAAATAAGTTTAAAATTATTTTTAAAAATAGCGGTGATAGTTTACTTCGGCCTTAATTAAACTCACATGATTCAATTTTAAAGAGAAAATAAATTAAAACGAATAACAGACATAGGCATGCAACAGTTGAGAGAGTAAATGGTGATAACCATAGCCTCCTTAACTAGATGCCTGTTGCGTGGCTCTTAAACTTGGCAACAGGTCGAACGGTAGGCAGCGCCACCTTTTACAGATTGCCCGAATTTTTTATTCAACTGTCACCAATAATTTTACGAAGTGATATGTGATATATAAAATCGACGTTTCTTCGATTCTATTCGGCTTTTTTTGTATTTTAAATCCCACTATTAAAAATTTTTGATGACAGCTGAATAAAAAAGTCGCTCAATCTGTACCAGGTGGCGCTGTCTACCACTTGAACTGTTGCCAAGCTTAAAGGCTACGCAACAGGCATCTACTTAAGGAGGCTATGGTAATAACCAAAGGCATAAGCACAGAGTTCCCAGCTTTTATAATTTATTCACGATCATTTTTAGCCCCGCCTCTTTTTCAAACCGGAAATTTTGAAAAATGATTTTCTTCTTATTTAATCACTGTCATATATTAAAGAGAAATAATCTACAAAATTTCTGATATGAAAAGAAGGCGGGGCTAAAAATGCTCGTGCAGACCTGCCAACGTAATCCGGCAATTTGTTAGTACCACCCATTTTTCTACACCACTTATTTTTTTTGAGTATTTGTTTTCTTAATTCATCGTAAATATATTTGAAGATAGTTACTCTAAAAATTATGTGGTGTAGAAAAATGGGCGGTACTAACAATTTACCGGATTAGATTTGCAGCTCTGCTCGTGAAAAAATTATGAAAGTTAGGAACTCTGCATACGCATTTGTTATAAGCGTATTGTTATAAGCATTTTGTTATAAGCGTATATTCAGGCATGCCAACATTTTAACTTATTCCGGATCATTGTTAGAACCCACCCTTTTCTTAAACGACTTTTCTTGAAGGGTATTTTTCTTCTTATGTATTCATAAGTACACAAATTCACTATAAATAAAATGGTGTAGGTTTGGTACTAACAGTGCTCCGGATTAAATTAAAATGTTGGCATGCCTAGTATATTATGTTAGACTTTAGTAATTTTGGTTATACATAAAATGTTTCAACGTGTTACCTAAATGTTCTTATTTTAAGCATGTGAATCAATCAATAAGTTATTCCATCTGTATTTCTTGAAGGAAAAATCTCATAAGA
Organism: Salticus scenicus; assembly: GCA_963930645.1. NCBI lineage: Eukaryota > Metazoa > Arthropoda > Arachnida > Araneae > Salticidae > Salticus > Salticus scenicus. Next base: position 200,658,520 of record OZ005651.1, on the reverse strand, counting down.
TTAAGCGAACCAACTTTTCATTTACATTCGACAAAATAGTTCAGAAATACATTTGCCATAACGTCAAAATCAAATAACTTCCTTTCAAAGATTTTCCTTTATGAGCCCGCTACTCTAAGAAAAGTTGAAAGGATAATTTTAGCAGTTACAGAAAAAGAAATTGCATTGGAATTCTCCAGAGATATCACCGTTTGTACTTTCTATAGGATAACTAAGAAAAAAAGTTTCCTTTTGTTCTAGATATTATTCACATTTTTTTCGTGTAACAATACAGAGAAAGAAAAATTTTTTGAATAAAATGAGATAGTGAACTAAATTTCAATTATACTTACATATATTCAGAAAAATATTTTCGTACTTATAATCATGTGTATCAATTCTATGATAAATGCATTTTTTTTTTCTATATTTTTTGTTAAATATAGAAAACACAAGAATAATTTCGGGTATTTCAAACAAAATTTACGAAATTATTTTTAAAGGAATAATTTATAGAAGAATTAAAGTACTATAAATGCAGTTTTTAAGTTAAACAATGCAGTTTAATTTTGTTTCCATTGTTGATTTTCAGATTGCTAGGGATGTACTGCTATAATCGTGTTAACACTTTTACGACGGCTGACGTAGATTCATGTCATTTGGAAATCTGTAATTCCGCCAGTGGACGTTTCTTTAGTAATTTGTATGTTGTTTCTTTCTTAAGTATATACCCAATATTCATATTTTTACAATGAAATATTCTATGGATATAAATACTTTGATTAGAAAGAATGTAATTATAATGTATATCCATTTGTAATATAAATGTGAATACAGAAAAATTTGTTCTGAAATATTGTAGCTTGGGAGAATAACGCCTACAGGCGGAGCTTACTGTCAAAAAGACAAAAATGTGCGGTCGCCAGAGTTCCCAACTTTTATAATTTATTCACGAACACTTTTAGCCCCGCCTATTTTTCATACCGAGAATTTTGAAAAATGATTTTCATCTTATTTAATCGTTGTCTCATATAAAAAAGAAATAACCTACAAAATTTCTGGTGCGAAAAGAAGGCGGGGCTAAAAATGCTCGTGAATAAATTATAAAAGTTGGGAACTCTGGCGGTCGCGAAAGTGTTAAGGTGACTTGGTTCTTTTGAATTGGCATCACTTAAGGTTTCATATAAAAGCTTATATTTCCATTTGATAGCTATAAATTAAACTGTATTGGGTTTGTTCCATAAAATATATATTCAAGCAACAATTCTTATGCTTTATGATATGTGTCTTGCAGATTTGAGGTTTTTAAATTACGTTTTCCCAGTTTGCCTTTTTTCATGAATTCATGATCTTCATAGTGCTAAAACTTCTACATATGTTTAAGAAACAACATAATTATTTTTTTCTATAAACATTTAATAGAACCTACGTAAAAGAATTAGGGATGGATTTTGCTATATCTTAAAAAAAATAAAAATAAAAATAAAAATAAAATAAAAATCATGGTTTTTTTTTTCTGTTTTTGTTTTTTTTTCAATTTTTACAAACAGACGCATTTTTTAATTTTTTTTTAGCCAAAAACTAATAAACAAATTTCACATTATTCCCCATTTCTTTTAAGCAGGTTCTATTAAACACTCTAAAAAATATTACGTCTTTTTTTAACCCTTTCATGGTCATGAACGTGTATACACGGTCAGAGTTTTTTACTTCTGAATCATTTATTCATTGCTACGAATTTGCTAAATAGAAAACAATCAGTTTCTCGGTATTCCTGATAAATTTGTAATATTATTAGTACTTAATGACTTAAAAATATATAAAACACATCCCTCTAAAATGGCTTCGAAACGAAAAAATTAAAAATGGCGTGACCATGAATGGGTTTTAAATGTCTGTAGAAGCTTTAGCATTCTGAAGGTCATGAAAAAAGGCAAACTGAGTGAATGCAGTTTATGGATTTCAAATCTGTAAACAAATATATCAAAAACCTTAAGAATTGTTGACTGAATATATATTTTATTGAATAAACCTAATATAAATCAACTTATAAATATTAACTGGAAATATAAGCTTTTATACGAAACATTCAGTGGTGTCAAGTCCCCTTAATATACATATATTTATAAAGAAAATATCTTGTCTAAAATAGTATACAGGGTTTGCACAGTCCTTTCCATTCTCTATCGCTAATTTTTAATAACAATTTTTGGTCATAAAATAATATTTTAAATTTAAAAATAAGTTTATTGGCCGAGAATATTAGTGAAAGTGTATATGCAAAAAAGAGGGTATTTCCGAACAATATTATAAAATTTTCACTGGTTCTTTTTTTTTTTTTTGCAGTCCACCTGGTAGTCAAACACTTTTAACGTTCTAATGTTCGGCTACCATGTTTTGGGTGCAAATCCTAATTCAGACATAAATGTTTGTAGTGGTTAGGAATCTTCTTTAAGCCATACGTCCCGGTTTAATAAGCCTTAATGCGCAAAAATATGACTGCAGAGGGACACCCCAGCAGCGGTGCCAAATTTTGCGACTTTTGTATCCAAAATTCACCACTCAATTTTAAATTTAATGGTTGCCTAATCACTTCGAAGATTAATAATCTAATATGTATATTAAATATTACTTCTCAAAATTATTCGTGACCACTGAATAAAAAAATTGCAAAATCTGGCAACACTGTTCACCAAGCCCATTTTACAATGCATAAAATATTTAATAAGGACATTTAGTGAAAGAGTAACTTTAAATCATTATGTACAGAGTTTACACAGAAATATCTAGTTATGTGTAGAATTTTGATGCTTAAGAATTGATAGAGTAAACTATATTAGAATACCTTTATAATAAAATAACATTAAAATTATAATTTACCCAATAATGGAAGCATTTTTTATTCTAAGCAAATGAAGATCA